>JAYKKT010000049.1:14845000-14935393 GCA_036023115.1 Brasenia schreberi
TTACATAAATAATAAACTATCTACATGCAGCCACACGCGCACCACACACGTGTGTGTCGTACTTTAGCTCATACTTTTTAAACTGTTGTCCCAGACCTACTATGCAACTGGACCCACTGAACGATAAGAAAAGATAGGGTTAGATCGATAGGCTCCAAACATAATTTAGTCATATATCATGCACATCCCATAATTCTCCACAGTACTTAATTTGATTATGATGTTGAAAGTTTGAATCATAGCCGAGAAGTCGGTCAGGTCAGTGGTTATTGAGTCAGACTCGTCAACTCAGCCTGAACATCATCACATGATCTTGCTTGGCATCTTGTTTAATTTCGAATAAAACTTGAAATATTGAGCTAACACTAGAGTGTGTTTAATTATTATGAACTTAAATGAATATAGACATGATTTTGGGTACATGATGTTGATTTTTATCAACATAAACTGATTAAATAAGGGGAAAGATATATATTTTTAATTAGAGTGAGACAAATTAGCTATTTGTGTCATTTCTAAATTGTAGGAATTTTCTTGTGTATATAGTAGGTCAGTCTTGCTTGATCTGACTGTTCAGGCGCGTGAATGTGCTGTGTATGTGTCCAAAATATAGTAGGTCAGTTTCATCTGTGGGCTGTCCTCACACCCTGTGGGGAGAGAGAGAGAGAGAGAGAGCAAATCGAACTTTGGACAACGAAGCTTGGACCTGGCCGGCGGTTGAACGGTCCTGAGCCGCTGCCGGAGCCAGCCAGAACCAGAACTTGGACTGTTCGGTTTCAGTTCTACCTGTCAGGAATCTAAATGGAAACCGAAACCAGTATGGACAGTTCCAAGTCGTGTTGCGGTTCCAGATCTAAAATTCGACCTTTATTTTGTGGACTTTCCAAACGAAAGCAAAACCGTAACAAAGCTGAAGCTATCGTGAGACAGAACCAAGACCATTGAAATTGAACTGGAATGGGAAACCAAATATGTCCAGCTCGGTTCTGACCCACATTCTAGTGGAACCAAAGCTGCCAGTCCCATTTACTCAGAACCGGCTAGATCCAGCGAGTCTATTGGGAACTTTGGAATTCAACAAAGGCACACATGCGCGCGCGCGCACACACACACACACACACACACACACACATATATATATATATATATATATATATATATATATATATATATATATATATATATATATATATATATATATATATATATATATATATAGAGAGAGAGAGAGAGAGATTATTGAGCGCTTTAAAATCTAAACAAATCTCAACCGTTTACCTTTGATAATTTGAATTTAAAAAAATAAAAATACATATTTTTAGGCATACTTTATTCATATGACCACTTTTTATTTTTAAATTTAAATTTCAATAATTTATCATCGAAGATAGATTGTTGAGATTTATTTGAATTTGCTAGCATCTAAGTATATTAATATATAACAGTTTCTCTCTCTCTCTTTCTATACATATACTCGCTGTTGATGCTATGTAAAATCTTATACGAACACTGAAAAATTGAGACACAATCCATGTGTAGAGTGCATGATATATATGATATGCATAAACCCTCCTCTCCATCTATATATATATATATATATATATATATATATATATATATATATATATATATAAAGAGATTAGTAGTTGCATGATGTTTAAATTGTATGATTTTACTAAAACATCTTTACAGTAATGTTTGAGATCAATCATGAAAATTATACGCCAAAAGATATTATGTATTTATCATTATATATTAACCCCATTTTGAAACATAGTACAAACCTTCCACTAAAAAAGAAGCTGTCATATCTCATGCACAGCAAGGAGTAATCAGTCGATTCTCCTGTCTCATTCATACAATGCTATTCTTGTTAGCTACCATATTCATCAATAAAAGCTAGCTGTAGGTGAAGATCGAATCCTTTCAATAGTTGAAATTGTGTGTGGCCATCAGCTGTTGTAGGATCATTAATTTTACGTGTTAATACTCGAGATTCAATATAATATTTGTCTCTATATGCTCAATTGAAAAAGTGGATCAATTAATTAATCATCTTTTCCGTCCAAAAGGATCTGCTTAATAATAAGACATGGCACACATGCTGTCGGGACTGTAAGTTTTCATAATTGACAGAGAAATCTCAACTAATTGCAACTCATTGGTACTTTTTTAAGGGAGTGTTTGATCGTAAGTCAAGAAGGATGAAATTGATACTTTTGTTTTAATTTTAATAATAAGTTCAACTTTTTACTTCACAATGAAACTCATATTTGATTATAATAAAAAACTGAACACTCCCTTAAGAGAATCCAATAGCTGCTTGATTGTTCTAGAAGTTGTCTCCTAAGAACGTTCATTTTGGCTCATGAGGTGAGTTAAGCTTTGAGGTGTATTGTTCCACAATATGACAATGAATAGGCTAACCACCCCTTGGCTTAGCTCGTGAAGGTTCACAAGATTTGATGGAATGTATTTCAACCATTTTGTCCGAGTTGATCCCATCAGACAATAGGTATTTTATATGCATAATATGCATGCGTGTGTTTTGAGAGAGAGGAATATATATATAGAGAAGAACGGATATATGTTAACATATTTAAGTGCTAGTAAATTCAAATAAATCTCAGTCATTATCTTTGATGATAGATGATTGGAATTTAAATCAAATATAACAACGGTGTATTAAATGTGAAGTGCGAAAAGTATAACAATAGTTTTTATTTTTTAAATTAAAATCTCCACAATTGATCATGCTGGTTGAACGATGAAACATTCAAATAGATTTAAACATAGATGGGTTTGCACATTTATCAATTTCTCTTCAAGCTATTATGACTTTGCCCCCTTAGCCATATATTGGGTAACAACGTCCAAAAGAGAGGTAGGCCAAGATATTCAAATCCCTAATACATGACCTTTGCCCTTTTCTCCATTAATCCTGTCCGTTGGTGACTAAAACCAATCTTCTTCTTAGGTTACCAACTGTACCCAAATTGGGAACAATCTAGCGGTTTCAATCGGAACCAAACTGGACCAGTACCAGGGAGCACCCAATCCGTTTCTGGTTCTGCCTTCTGTGGATTGTTTAAATTTCAAACTTTTAATGATGTTGTTCGGTTCTGTGTGGTTTAGGACTCAAACTAGAACCGGTTTAGTTCTGATGTACCCGGAATCCAGTCATATCTACCTACATTGTTGTGAATAAAAGTTCTTTAGCAAATAAAGCTAGATGCAAAACCACAATAAAAATGGAGGGAAGAGAAACCACAGACCTATGTTCATGGGTGAAAAGTGCAGCAGGAAGATGCAACCTGTCTTAGAGGGCAACTCTAAGCAAACTGCTGGTTCTGGTTCCGGTAACCGACTCATCCATGATTCCGGGTCCTGTTCCAGCTACAACAGTTCCGGTTCCTATTCCAGTTGGAACTGTCGGGCCAGTTTGGAACCGGCCATTGTCTACCAGGTGCACTCCCTAGTAGGTTTCTGGCTAATGTCTAGCTTTTGGCTTTTTGAACTGGGTCATGTTCAAGCTGGGTTCAGGCAATTCAAGTCACACGACAAGAATGGATATACACAGATTTTTGTTTAGAATTCAAGCAACCAAAACAGAATAACAACAACATCTAAGCCTTTTTCCATACTAGACGGGGTCGGCTATATGGATTCTTTGTTTCCACAGAGCCTTATCATGTGTCATGTTAGCAGTTAACTCATTTGTAAGCTAGATCATTCTTTATTGTTTCTTTCCAACACTTTTGTGGTCATCTTCTACCTCTTAATATTTTTCAAATTTAGTTTTTCATACCTTCTTATATGTTCTTCTTTTGATCTTCTAAGCAACCAAAACAGAAGATCTGAAAAAATTCAGTCTTGTCTTCTAAGAGACCTTTACCAATTTAGGAAGATGACGCTAAAATGTGGACATGCTCTTTTGAGTTAGATGTTAATATTACAAAGATAAGAGTACACTCATCATTTAAGGTACACGTAACCATTGTTACTGTGGGATAAGGCTTTCCTTTTCTTCTTCTTTTTGTTTACAATGGAGAGGTCAAGACCAGGTATGCATGCCCCAGTATCAAACTCAAGACTTCATCTTGTGAGTCGATCTCCTTGCTAGGTGAACAAAGGCTATCAATTTGATTTCTAGTAATATCAACTAAGCTTTTCCCCGATTCTTTATTTTTATAGAATTTGATCCTATCTCATACTAATACTTAACTCAACAAAAGTTAGAGCATTCTTTAATATTTTCTTCGAATTCGAATTTTAGTATTAAGAGATTTTGTCATAAACGGAGAAAAAGGTCTGCCCAAGAATAATCCTCATAAATTGTCGAATTATTATGAGTTGGTGTTCGCTGCCTAATAACCAGTTGCCTTTGGAAAGGGACATCACAACCTCCTGCTAAAGAGAAGAAATAGTGAAGTGAATTGAGGTACTCATACCGACAGAGTATTTAAACTCATTAAAAGAAGAGTTTAAATCTTTATTCATAATTAAAATAGTGTGCTCTCTCTATGATGATAGTGATTTTGAGTATTTCTTTACTAAGTGGTAACGATCCACAATTATTTTAGTTGAGAAGAAACAAGACCGAGTCTTTGAGTGGGCTCATCTTTGGTTTGTCCCTTTTTGACCAATTGGTCTTATATTAAACCTTTTTCGATGATAAAGAAACGTGTATCATCCTTCTCTATCTTGCAATACTTTATTCTTTGGGGTCTGAATTTATAGCAAATAAATTCTTGCAAAGATGAATTGAACATCCCTATAGTTAGTGGTCCTCTTTATCTTTTTTATTTTTACAATGGGGAGGCTCAAGCCAGATGCACACTCCCGGTGTCGAACCCAACCTTCGACTTGTGAGTTGACCCTCTAGCTGGGTGAGCTATTGCTCATTCTATGTCAAGTGTTCCTTTTTATTCTCCTAGAACACATGCATGCATCTTAAATGGTTTATCTACTACTGTTGAAAGTCTTATTGTGTTCAAGCATACCATAATTTTGGTTTTCAAATGATAATAAACTATTAAGAAACATTTGCTTAAAGGAAATGACTGAGTACTACCTATTATGGTCATATTCAACGAATAATGTGAAAAATAAACGTAACAAACAATATCTCATATGGTTGATTTTTTACCATTTTAAGGGTTAATTACCAAATCCAAGCCTCGGTGTTTACTAACTACATGGATTCATGATCACATTGCTCTTTCTTTCTTTCTCTTTCCACACATATATACATGTAAGGAAGGTACATGATGCAATTATACGCAAACTTTATACGAACCAATCTCACTCATTTGATTGAGGAGTGTAAATGATTGAGATTGAAAAACAAAAGGAGAAAAAATACATGATGAGACAATTAAGTATCCTGTAAAAATATATACAATATTTTATCTTTTTTATTTTCAATCTCAACCTCGTATGGTCCTTGATCATATGGTTGAAAGGATAGAGTTTGCACCCTCCAACTTTCTTTTATATATATAACACAAACGACAATTTCCCTTTTAATATTTAAGACAGGCAAACCACTTCTCAATGCAAATCCAGATATCAGTTATAACCTGAATTCTTTAAAATATTGTCGTGTTCAGCTTGTTACTCATCTGCACTGACAACCGATCACAAACCGGACTGTGACCAATTTAGATTTCAGTTACAACTTTAATTCCCTACGTGTATTTCCTACTAAGCAATGGTAGGGCATTTCTCGATGGCCCAATCCACTTCAAAGCTCAAAACAAACGCTAGCTATATGCTTAAAACATGTAAGTTTATTTTTATCCTGTTCTTATTGTATAAAATTAACATTTAACTGCATGTAGATTGACATAATTACTTGGCTAAACATGGCTTTCTAATATATATATATATATATATATATATATATATATATATATATATATATATATAGAGAGAGAGAGAGAGAGAGAGAGACATACATATATACATGATTGTATACTTACAACCTAGACAAGCCTGTAGCAGCCGGCCTGAACTGAATACGACGAATAAGGAGGTGTTTGTAAACACAGCTAAAAGTGGGTATAAGACCCCTTTTACATCTAAAGCTTCATAACTAATCGATAACTCTCAGACTCTGACGTCCTCTTGTTAAAACCCTTACACAACAATAATATGAGAGACTTATCCTTATTCAATCTGCTCTCAGTACATATACAAGCAACTGATCCTTTTCTTGTGAAAAAGATCTTTTCTATCTTCACCATGATTGTTGATTCAGAAGAGAGGCCATCGTTATTTTGTAGTATGTGGGCAGGCGTGAAAGTGCACGTCAACTTCATTTATGGACGACATAAAGATAGACACCCTGTGTATACTCACACACACACAGAGAGAGAGAGAGAGAGAGGACGTAATAGATGAGACGAGAGGAGGGAAGGGAAAGGAAAGGGAAAGGGACCCTTCGTTCATGCATGCACAGCCACACTCATAAAGTAGGGGTTGGTGGGACAGAGTTTACTCTTCAATTCCCCACACGCTTGCGTTGCTACCCATTCTTATCCCATCAATAATGGCAAAGGTGACTCCACATCGTTGCAAAGTACAATATTAACAGGCCCGAATCGAAAACCTATTAATATGCATCAGTTGTATATACGTCTGTCATCATAAGGGTAGCCAGCTGTATATTTATACAACCAGCTGACTCACTCCAAAACTTTTGAATTGACAGGTACACTAGGGTGGCAATTTCGTGTTGCAGGCGTTTTCGTGTCATGGTATTTCGTGTTTTAGGACATTCAGTGCATATTGTTCTTTCATGTGTGAAATAAATCAACCCAAACGCAACCCTGGTTGTTACATTGGTTGGATATGAACATGGACTTTCTGGGTTGTGATCGTGTCAGGTTTTCGTTTTTAAGTGGTGGATATCAATAAGTTGTATTGCCAGTAATTTTGTATTTTGGGTCATGTCTCTATCACGTGTTTTGTGTTTGTGTCGAGAAATAGGTAACCTCAAACACAAACCTTATCTTTTTCATGTTATATTGGGTTGGCATATGATGCCAGATCTTATTATGCATGAGTTCCAAGAAATTGAATTTAATACAAATGTTTGTCCTTCATAGTTGCTACAACAATAGATGGAACATTTACCTGAACTGGGTATAGGGTTCGGGAACACATCTGGGCTCATTTCATTTTGGCTCAGCTCATGCATTTAAGTTGGCTTAATTAGCTAGCCTTGACTTTATATAAGAGAAGTAATTAACTTAAAAAGTTTATTTTATGTCATGCTAGCTTAACTAGTTAGATCTCTCCTGAAACGGAAAGCTCTTGGTATAATGTTTGAAGAGAATTGGACCTTAATTTTGGTGCTCACAGTTCTAAGTTCAATTATGCATCAAACTCATAATTGATTATTGACATGCAATCATATTCTACTAACTCAATTTGAGTCAAAACTTCAATACCAAGAGAGAGGTGGCCCGAAGGAACTTGACCTAAAACCCAAGCACCTCCTTCTCTCTCGAACATCTCATATAAAAAGCCAACGGTCAATATTACTTAGAATCAAATATGGAACAATGATTACAAATCCACATAAGTTTAGGAAGAACCAATTTACAGGCTCGTATGAGTCTAATAGTTCTAATACTAGGGCCTTGACATCAGGTGTCTTTCGCATTTATGGGAACCAACTTAGCTGCTTTCCTATTTTCTTTATTGTTATGCATTACTGAGAACAGTAGAGAATTCCTTGAGTTCTACTAATGTTATTTCAGATGCCAGGCATAAATGAAAGCGAGCGCCGTGGAAAGTGCAAAGCCAAGAGCTGGCCTTCACCCAAAAGTTCCCTTCTCACTTTGCCATATAACTTCTTTTCATTCCCTAGTATTTCTACTTGTAACATCTTTCGCTTCCTACGTCGTTCTACTGTAAGATTCCGGAAACGTTGCACAACGAGCAACAGTTCACCCAGCTAGAGGTTCGACTCACAAGTTGAAGGTTCATGAGTTTGATATCAAAGGGCGAGCACCTGGCATCGACCTCTCCATTGTACAAAAAGAAAAACTTCCAAAACGTTATCTCCCTGCAAATGTCATGCTCTCTTCGTGGTAAATGTGGATGAAGTCTCTGTGCCCGTTCTTCGGCCTTTTTGTCCTCACTACTTTGAGCCAGATAGAGAGAGAACTGATAGTATCTTTGAAATGATTGCTAGGAAATTCGGTGGTATCTGAATTTTTCCCTCATGAAAATTGCCACACCATGAGATGGTCCGAAATATGACACGGAAAGAAAAAGGCATCCTCTTCGAAGCTCTAAACCAAATTAATGCATGAATCTTCCTTTCGTAGGTCCCCCTTCTTAGATGGATGGTAGATGTGAACCCCATGGACGGTGGAGATTCTCAGAAAGAACCACGGATTTCACTGCCGTCCTACTGAAGTCCACATCCAAACGTCTAAATCCTACAGCTGCGTCGGCCTCTCTCTCTCTCTCTATCTCCTATAAATTCACTCTCCATCTATGTTATTTTCACACACAACCATCTTCGTCTCTTCCTTTGGAGTACACAAGGAAAAGAGAGAAAATGGTGTCCTCAAGCAGCTCTTCTTACTTTGTTCTTTGTGTTCTCTTGTTGATTGGTTTCTCGTGTGTTTGTGTTCATGCTGATTTCAATAGAGACGTGACGCTTACATGGGGAGGCCCCAGAGCCCAGATTCTAAGCAGCGGCGGCCTTCTCACTCTCTCCCTTGACCGGGGTTCCGGGTCCGGCTTCCAATCCAAAGACGAGTATCTGTTCGGGAAGATTGACATACAGATCAAGCTCGTCGCCGGAAATTCAGCCGGCACCGTCACGGCTTACTACGTGAGACTTCACATCCCTTTATCATGCATCGTTTCCATCATTCACGTTGGTAAATCTACTGCATTACAATTATTATATTAAGGAGAGGCTGTTATTTCCATCATTTAGAAGCTGCCGTTGCATCGCTTTCCATCATTTATAGGTCGCTGTAAACTGTTAGAAGTCCCAAAGAAAAACAAAATGGCTCTAGTTTGGCTTTTCCATCACACACATACGCGCGCGCGCAAGCATGCAGTTGTACATACATAGAAGCACACACATGCGTAGCTGAATTACCCTTCTGTAGGAAGCCATTAATGGTTGACCTAACACTTTCTGCTCAAGATCATCAAGTCAAGATTATTTTTGAAATCTGGGTGAAACCCAATTATTACGTGTGGTAGTGCAACCAAAACGTACCCCACTGGATGATCTCTTCAAGTCATCATGGCTCTTACTTCTGGCCAGGCCACCTTGGTGAATTACATGCGGGTTGAACTCGTTGGACTCCACAAATTAATGAAACACAGTGACTTAGATTCTTCTTTGGTTCTTACTTTCTTTCTTCTTGTTGAACGCATTCACACACAATGAATGTCACAGCCAGCATTTTTATTTTGATGTCCTTCAGTCGTTCACCATCGTCCATCTCTAAGATGGGAGACTATAGAACGATCAAGCACTCTGTATAAAGGTCACAAATCCAGGTGCACCAATCTATTCAAGAATCCTTTGTATTCTGTGTTTGATTGTGTCACCTGAAGACTTTCAACTTGCCCTGTATCGTGTCCAATGATGGATTCCTTTACGTAGGAAAACGAAGTGACGTATCTCGTGCCATCTTAACGTGTCGTGGTGTTATGATCATGGCAGCTTTCATCGCTCGGGCCAACTCATGATGAGATAGATTTCGAGTTCTTGGGAAACGTGAGCGGAGAGCCCTACATCTTGCACACCAATGTCTTCTCACAGGGCAAGGGCAGTAGAGAGCAGCAGTTCTACCTGTGGTTCGACCCGAGGGCAGACTTCCATACCTACTCCATCCTTTGGAACCCACAGCAGATAGTGTAAGCATTTTATTTATTTACTTATTCATTTATTTGCATTTATAGAATGTAGGCTCAAGTGGATTTGAGAGCCACAGCTACCATATGATATTGGGACCTACCTATCTATTAGACAGGATATAGCATTTGAATTTCTCCTATGAGTTCCACTCTTGGGGAATCGTGGGTTCCATTTGCAATAAGGATCACATTGGTGGGGGTATATGTGTTAACTTGGAACCAGAATAAAACTGTCTCAAGGTTAGTTTCAGTTATGGTTTTGGAAACTCCCGTTCCGGGATAGTTACAATTCTAGTTATGAGCTGGTTCCAGTTTCATGAAAAGTGGAATAAGAACTGAACCAGGTGGTCGATGGTTTTGGGTATGGTTCCAGCCAATTCATGGCCCAGTTCGGTTCCGGTCTTGAACCTGTCTGGTCCGATGGTTTGGCTGCTCTTTCTAAGAGATGGAAACGTAAATAGATATAGCTAAATATAGCTTCTCACAGAGAAACTGCGAAAAAAACAGGTTGTAAACTGAATTTGAATGAGAATAGGTCAGGGTCAGATATGGCCGAAATATAGAAGGGCCATTGGGATCGCTGTCCGGACCCTGTCCTCTCAAATTAACAATTATATATTTTATTTGTGTTCGAAACAAGTCCTGGCACACCTAAGGCTGGAAAGAGAGCCTGAGCCAGATATTCACCTATTAGCACATCTCTCTCTCTCTCTCTAGCCTATTGAATTATTAGCATCCCCTTGATATGAAACACATCTTTGGAATATTTTTTCAACTGGGTTTATGTCCAACTGGACATTGGACGAACCAACCATATTAAACTGAAGATGAGCCTGGATAGACCCACTAGAATTGATAATATCTAAACACATTAATTGTTCGTTTATTCCAGATCTAGACCAAGGTCCAACGCTGGAGAACCCGATAAGATGTCAATGAACCCAATAATTGTTCACTTGGTTCGGGCCTGATCTTATACAATATCTGAACACTTCACTTTTTATGTATGCAGGTTCCTGGTAGATGGCACACCCATCCGGGTCTTCCACAATGCTGAGTCCATTGGGGTATCATACCCAAAGAGCCAACCTATGCGGCTCTACTCGAGCCTTTGGAACGCCGACGACTGGGCCACTCAGGGTGGGCGCGTGAAGACCGACTGGTCAAAGGCACCCTTCACTGCCTCCTACCGGGGCTTTGTCGCTGATGCCTGTGTGGTGTCCTTCGGAAAATCATCGTGCAACGGCTCTCCGGCGAAAAGTTGGTGGGCACAGTCACTGGATGCAGGAGGAAGATCAAAAATGGAAGCCATTAGGAAGAATTACATGATCTATAATTACTGCACGGATTATAAGCGCTTCCCACAGGGCTTCCCAGCAGAGTGCTCTCTTGTAATGTAGACTGAAGAAGGGAAATGATTTCAAGTAATTCTATGTGTACAATAGTGTTAGTGTATGCATTATATATGTGTATGTTGCGAGGATCATCAACATGTTGACAAAATAAAGATGTATAATATGAATGTATGGTGGAAATTTAACTATGATATCTACCTTCTACTCCTTTTACACCATCAATCTATTCTTTTTTCTTGTTACAATGGGGAGCCCCCCCCCCCGGGATGTCGAACTCACGACCTTCAACTTGCGAGTCGAGTCCCCTTGCCACATAGGCTATCGCTCTGACTGTAACATCAGTCTGTTCAACAGTGAAGAACTGTTTACAGATGTGAGATCGTTATGGTATATGGTAATCCAAACCATATTCCATTGATAAGCGGATGTTGATATGGTTAGAAGAATTTATCATATATTCGATGAATATCCATATCAGCCAGATCCGTATATAGAGTACCATGCAGTCTAATTCGATGTCAAATGTGATCATTCTCGTGTTCAATTAGTTTGATCCATACCTGGCTCGATTTTGAACCATTCTCATCTCCAAGTAATTTTTCAGTACTGAAATGTCACTTGATTAACATATTAGCCATGTGACTTGGATCATCTTCAGACATCCTATCTATTAAAATGCCTGATGAGACCTTTTCATTTGTGACAAACAATTTATACTTAAATTCATTTATCCATGTGAAATATCAAAAGTGCAATGACACCTTTTCACTTTTTAAATTC
This sequence comes from Brasenia schreberi, assembly GCA_036023115.1. Classification (NCBI taxonomy): domain Eukaryota; kingdom Viridiplantae; phylum Streptophyta; class Magnoliopsida; order Nymphaeales; family Cabombaceae; genus Brasenia; species Brasenia schreberi. The sequence goes on from JAYKKT010000049.1 coordinate 14,857,039, forward strand.
AAATCTCTATTTCAATCAAATGTTGAAAATAAATCTTTAAGTGAATTTGAGAATAGATGGGTGTGCACATATACTAATCTCTCTCTCTCTCTCTTTCTGTGTGTATACATGTGAGTTTCCATATAAAAGAATATCTTTCTTGGGCACATGATCTTGACATCTTTCTTAGCATATTCTATTTCATGAGGGGGCAACTTAGGCTCGAGAATATGCGACTTAAAAGACATTTGCATGGAAGAGTACGCGCCGATCTCCCACGTGAAAAACCAAACTTGATTCTGTAAATAGTAGAACTTGATTCCTGCTGTGTATAGGTGGCCTAACCTAAAATGAGGGTTGGATTCTTCTGTCGCCTTTCAATAACGGCAAACTTTCTAAAGTACCTTGTCCAAACCTAAGTTTATCTAAAAGTTCCAAATCAAGACCAGGTTTTTTAAAACACAAAATTATGAGATTTTAGGTTCACTTAGCCAAAGAACCTCGCGTAATTAGAGAATTGATTTTAATGGAGATCTTGTGACCCGAAAAGATGAATTATTGTGTGGTCTAGATCAGACGTTTTGTAAAATTTGGTACTTTTATGGAAATTCAACCAAATAGTATGCCTCTATCGAGAAACCTTTTCTCTTTTCAAAGTAGGAACCTTTTTTCAAATTCAAGGTATGCATACATGTGACAAAACCACACCACACAATAATTCATCTTTTTCGGGTCACAAGATCTCCATTAAAATCATGAATATTCTTAGATCATAGAACCTAACATGTAGAGGTCAAGAGCACCTCTCTAGAGCTTGTATACAAGCTGAACCAAACGAACATGGGCTGCTTGTATTCGGGTTGTTTCTTGTACAAGATAGTTCGTGTTCGTATATTTACGAACAATTTTATGTTTGAACTATTTGTAATTTCACAACAGGCTAATCTTGAACACGGGGAACTAAGTTCAAACTCGTTTGTGCTCATGCAAACCGGTATTTTATTAAAAATTTTAAAATATAAGAAACATTTTAAAAAGATCAGTTTGAGTTCAACCAGTTCTTGGTACAGTTCGGTTCCAATTGAAACCATCGGGCCGGATAGAAACCGGATATGTTTAGAGGTAGGGACCACCAACATCACTAATTTTGAACCTTGATTGGATAAATAGGGCCCACCTGCGATAAGACCTACTTTTGTGCTGCTTAACTCTAGTCTCGGTATAAGGACAATTGCATGGGCCACCCGAGCCAAGAAGCCAGCTTAGCCCAACCGAATAGAGCCAAGATGTCGCATTTTATTTATTGGTGCGCGACAACACGCACATAACATGTAAAGCCTGTTTGAATTATTTTGTTTAGCTGATGGTGATGATGCCTAAATAAGAACCGAGCCTAGCGGAGTTTCCAGCCATTGTCTTCAACCTGCAAGTTCAACGTCGACCGTGTGCAGACTTCACTTGTTTGGTTTTGAACGAGTTTGGATCGAGCTTAGACATGTCGAAAATGAGCAAGTACTGAGAAGCTTGGCTCGTTGAGCGCCGCTAGTGATGCAACTATATGCATGCCCTTGATGGGCAGCCAAGCCATATAGTGGTGCCCTTGGTCTGTGTTTGTAGTGAATGAATGATAAGGGATCAACGAGAAAGCCACATCTTGAATCTAGGGTTTCGGTCCATATCCATATAATGTACAGCTTTTGGAACAATTAATTCATCAAATACATAAGTTGTCTATCCAACACTTTATTGTTGTACGAAATGCAAGAGAATCAATTTTTGGTATGAATGGCACGTTGACTACGCCCTGTCGATTGAGATAAAACACAATTGGATGGCTGAAATTTCAGAAATATCTGGCTACCCCCTCTCTCTCTCTTTATATATATAGTTTATGTTTAAAATACTCTACAAAAATAGATGATCACAAGAGACTAATGACAACAATTTGATCCTTAAGATAAATGATTGAGATAATAAAAATATAAAGTATTTAATATATATAATGCATTAAATGCAAAGTATACAACTTTTAATTCAAATATTTATCATTAGTCATGTTAATTTAACAAAAGAGACGATATTTTTCTTGTGATTTTATATTTTTTATAGGTTTCTTAAATATATATATAGTATTTGGTGTGTGTGCATGCACTATTCAAATGTTATATATAAACTCATCGATACCATAAGCAAAGGACATTACTACTTACACACCCCTAATTTTCATAAATACCAAAATTACCCTCCATATAAATATTCTTTCCTCTCTCATCTCATCCCAACATTTCTCTCTCCTCTCCCACCCAATTCTAGTAAAGGTACATCTAGTTGGATCTCTTTGCTCTAGCAACTAAGGTTTTACTTAGCATTGTTGTCTTCTTCATAACTCAATGTATATTCTTACGAATTTTATTGAAAAACAAGATATAACAAAAAAGAAAAAATGAAAACTAAAAATAAAATGAAGAAGAAGAAGAAGTGTGGTTCAATAATACTAAAATGACAACAATAATAAAAATCAAGAAGAAAAAAGAAAATAAAAACATACAAAAAAATTTGAAAAATCAGGAATTAAGGCATTTCGACAGAAGAGATACGGTTCGGATCTGTCTCTTCTGTTGGGATGCTCTTGTTCTTGATTTTCAATTTCGGTTAATATATCAATTAAAAATCAATCAAAACATCTAAAAAATAAAGAAATCATTTTATTGAATCGACCATTTTTATCATCTTTTTCTTTATTTTGATTCTTTTTTAAATTTTTTGATGGATTTTGATTCATTTTTTTTAATTATTGTAAATCGAGTAATAAGTGGTTGGAATGAGTTTAAAGTGAAGAATTAAAAGTGTTTAAAAAATCTAACTGCCAAACACCCTCTCTTTCAATCTAAAAACTATACCACCACCACCACTGTAGTCACTTCTAATATTTGCTCAACCAAAGAGCCAAACACACTCTCTCTCGTTTTGAAAATAAAACCCCATTGCCGGTGCCTCTTTTTTGTTATTGGTTTTGCTCAACAGTTTTTCCATTTCCCTGTGAAGAGAGGTGCGTAATTCCTAACAATCATGCTTTAGAGTAAACTCATTTTTTATGTTTATGAGTTTAATTGTAATTAAATATTAAATTTATTATTGAAATGTGTAAAATATTTTGTCTTCATTTGTTATATATATATATATATAATCATTTTTTTTTCCTAAATTTTTAAATTTTACTGTTTCTTGTATCTTATTATTGTCTCTGTTGTTGTGCAACATAGCTTTATGCTGATTTTTCAAATTTTGAGGGGAGGTGTTATCTTCCGTGGCTTGAATTCCTCCACTGTTTCTTTCTCTCTCTCTCTCTCTTATATATATATATAGATAGATAATTTGGAAGGGCACAAAATTTTAAGAAAATAGCGACACTTACAATTATGCTCACGAGGCAATCTTGAAGAAGACCTTAATCTTTTTAATGTTTTAAAAGTTGAACAGGATTTTCGTCCCAATGCTGCGGATTTCTTCATGAGATGCGACTCGTGAGCCCCACTGCCGACGGAACGCAGGGGCAAAATCGTCTGCCTCTGTCTTAACATTTTTTAATGGCAAAACTTCCCTGCTTATTCAGCCATCTCCCTTTCGCTACGTCTTTCTCGGCATCACGTCCAACGTGGACGTCTCATTATAATGCTTGCCACGTATCACCGGGTACCGACACCCGTGGCAAGAAGAATCGTCGCTCAACGTCTTTTATTTATTTATTTTCTCAAAATATTTGTTGTGCAGGCAACTAAAATGGATCCCGTCTTTGGGACCTATATGGCCAAACTGGATCTAGGATTGGATCAGGAATCCAAATCCAAGACACATGAGTCTTTGGGTTCATTCCAATCGGGCGTGTTTCGGTTCAATGGTGTTGCACTCCTGAATCTACATAAAATCCAAGACCCATATGGCCGACTCCAGTTACTCGTAAGGTTCTGCTGGGTCAGCCACAACCAGGGCGAGGCTAATCGATTCAGACCGACTGCTTACTTGACTTTGACCAAACTTGACCGATCAGGCCTTAGGGTTCGTATTTATGTGTGCATTATAATTATTTAGCATAGATGGATGTGGTTGGATCCAAATCCATAAATGAAAGCTTTGCCTTGTCAATTGGGTAATCTTATGGCCACTTGTTTAGGCATAGGTGCTGACTCAATCAAGCCTGCTATGTCAAAATCCAAGTGCACTTATACACAAAGAACCGAGGCTTGAGCTCAACTCGGTTCAGCTCAGGACCGAGGTACCACATGCCGTCAATTCCATTTGCAGCTCGACTGGACCCAGCCACACTGAGCTTGGTGAAATGGTGCTTCAACTTCCCATAAACTTGACCAACTATAAATAAGGGTGCACAACGAGCAGAAGCATTTAAACTTGGCTGTGGCTTGATCCGTTTAAGCTTGATATTAGCTCATGCACTTGACAAATGAGCCAAGATTGATCATCTAGGTAAAGCTCGGTTACAGCTGGATCTTGGCTCCCTTAAGAAGCTTAAGGTTTGAGCTCAAACTCGGCTTCATTTCAAATTAAGTTAAAAACAAAGCCAAGTCTACAAACTCAAGACATGCTTTTGTTAGTCGGGTCAAGCTTTTTAAACGAGCCAAGGTCAGCTCACTGCACCCATGGTCAATACTCTCAATGAGGTTTCAGTGAACCGGGAAAGCTGTTTCTTTCCGGAAACCGATCCGTTCAGTGAATCGAACCGGAAATGCCGTCGGTGGAGATAGCTGGCCATGATGGCAACGCCATGACATGGGGCGTAACTCAAAAACCTCCCCTACGAGCAATCGAGGGTCCTGATAGCTCCACGTGGAGCAGCGGATGTGAGGTTGAATCAGCCGGGACCCCTCGAGTGGGACCCTCCGGCTAGTTAGCAACGATGAGGATGGCCGGAATCTCATCAACCACACCGGCAGAAGACGATTGGGAGGCATCGCTTAGAAAAAGAAAAGTGGCTATTAAGGTACAGGGGCAGTCTGGTCATTTCTCTCTGGCCCTTCCTGCATAAATGCTGGAGGCCTCCCCTCCTCGTCCTCGTTATCAAACGGGCATCGAAAGCTAGTGATGGGGTTCTCGAGGTTTCCCACTCTTTTCCTCTTTGCTCTTCTCCTTCTCTTTCTTAATGTGAGCAGCGGGAATGGGAAAAGGGTGAGCTTCTATGAAGATTTCCGAGTCACGTGGTCCGGCTCCCACATCAAGCAGTTGGATGATGGTGGCTCCATTCAACTCTCACTCGATCAATCCTCTGGTATACACAACAAATGATCTTACTTTTTTATATATTTGTGTGTTTATAGGAATATATATCATTTCGTCTTTGCATCACTTTTATCAACTGAGTAATAACAGAACGTAATGTTGGTTCTCTCTCTCTCTCTCTCTCTCTCTCTCTCTCTCTCTCTCTCTCTCTCTCTCTCTCTCTCTCTCTCTCTCTGTCTCTCTCTCTCTCGTCAAAACCATAGCAGTATGTCATATTAAGTGAAGTCGGGTTCATGGGTTGTACGTTTTTATCTTGCTATTCTCAGTAGTTAAGAGCAGTTTTCACCGAGGTTTTATGCAAGCGCTCGGCTACCTGACACGGCCGTCTTCATTTATCAGATGAACAGGACCTGAAGGATAAAATTCTCACCATACGCGAAGTTTCTCCCATTTATGTTATTTGATTTCATATTGGCGGTGGTCCTTCCTCTGTATGAAAAAGGCCATCTTTATTCTCTTGTTGCACGAACGTCCCTTGTGCTTTAAAGAATGATTGTTTGTATTTAAGATGTTAACTACGGACGATCTCAAAGAGCTTTAATTTACTTAATCAACGCATGAGGAAACTAAATTACGTACTTTAGTGAGCTTGTTGGATTAGTATGGATTTGGTGGACAGCAATCAGCTTGTTCATTTTCTCTGCATCATGGGAACCTGGATGTTCGAAACCGGCCATGCACGTTACAGATTTCTTTTGATCTTTACATGGCTTGCTATCTTGCAGGATCCGGATTTGCGTCGAAAAACCAGTACATGTTCGGCCGTGTGAGCATGAGAATTAAGCTGATTCCCGGCGACTCGGCGGGAACTGTAACAGCATTTTATGTAAGTTTGAAGTCTCATTTTCTTCTACGATAAGGTCCTTTGATCACAACTACAATGCGTTTTAGGGCAAATTACAAAGCTGCATAGGCCACGCTAGTGAGGATTCAAGTAAGGTGCTTTCACATTAAAATGCTTTAGATTTACAAAGAGTGTCATTTATTGGTGGCGCCATATAGATGAGTTGGGAGAAGGTGAGTTTACGACTGGCCGTCGAAAGTAATTGTCATCCCAACTCATGAAGTGCTGTATAAATCGTCTTTCGAACATTTCTGAGTTTAAGATAAGAAGGCATTTTTTAATGTTCTTATTTATCATAAATAGTGTTTAAATATGTAAACATTTTAAATATCATAAATGTTTTTTCTTGTATAATATGGTTAATAAGTTAATAGCATGCGGTAGCATATATACTAACAACTCAAAACCACTAAAAAATGTTGTCACGTCAAGAAAACAAATGATATTATTTGTTGGTTTTCACTCTTAAGTTAAGTGTAATAATAACACAAATCACACATCATTAAAGTATCGTGAAAAAACAATAATTTAACAACCGCGGGACACGAAAGTGAAGGTTTACTTAAGTTCTCATTCATCATAAATAATTTTGGCCTTCGCACCCAGAGCGTTAACAAAACAAATGATATTGTTTGCTGGTGGGAGTTCGACTCCAACAGGGTGCATGTATGAGTGTGTGTGATAAGCTTCGTTCTCCTCTTGTGATCCAAATAAAAGATGACCTTCGATAGATGTGAAGGGAATTGACCTTTAACCGCATAGTTTATTGAACTTCTCTTTTAATCGCCTCACATGTCTTTGAAAATCACAGGCAGCCGCCGCTAACAGCTTTTTGAGAAAGATTCGTCGTACTTTTTGGCTACTTGTATTGCATGACCATTTTCCAAAATGCTATTCTTTTCTTTCAACACATTTGCACGTGGAGCCACTGGTCACCTGGTTACGGATCGCCTGAAAAGTGATTTCAAACTAAGGTCAAGAGTTCAATCCTATGCGCATGCACATGTAGGATGTTCTGCCTATGATATCTACCTACCAAATATAATATATTATGTTCGTATGATAGCAACGTTCCAATAGTTCATCACGCTTAATGTGACATTTTCCTGCTTCACCTATTTTACAAGCATTGTTTCTTGATTCTTCACGAGAAACCAAAACGACGAACATGCCCCTATCAAAGATAGAAATACTAGAAAATATTACTGAAAATCTTAGGCTAAGTTTAGATGTACAAAATCTTGGCTTAGTTGTTGGTATTTTTGACGTTTGATACGAATGATTGAGATGATAAAACAAACAATTAATTAATGTACATGATGCATTTAATATAAAGTATAAAAATATAATGGTACTTTAATTCAAATCTTGAGTATTAATCAAATAGTGGAGATGTTTGAGTAGATTTAAAAAGTGACAAAATTTGAGAATATTATATATATATATATATATAAAGAAAGCGAGTTCTTGCTGGTTCTATGAAAACCCCTAGTATGGATGACTTTTGATGGTATCTGTTTCGAGTCTCTCACATTTGGATGAATATGTATAACATGATATATAAAAGTGAAAATCCCTTTGGTTTGCTGCTTCTCCAATGAACAGATGAGCTCGGACAATTTCGCCACTCGAGATGAGTTAGATTTCGAGTTCCTGGGGAACCGAACCGGGCAGCCAATCACGGTACAAACCAACGTGTATGCAAACGGCGTAGGTGGCAGGGAGCAGAGAGTGAACCTATGGTTCGATCCTTCTGCAGATTTCCACACCTATTCCATCTTGTGGAACCATCGTCACGTAGTGTGCGTTTCCTCTCTCTCTCTCTCTCTCTCTCTCTCTCTCTCTCTCTCTCTCTCTCTCTCTCTCTCTATCTATATATATATATATATATATATATATATATATATATATATATATACTGCAAGATTTTGACGACATGGTGCATTCATCAACGTTTAAAACTAGCTGTCTGCTACAATACAGCTTTCCTGGCCTTGGGACCCGTGATGCAACAATAGCAACCTAATCAAGAATCCATGTAGCCGACCTGACTTAGGGTTGCGAGACTTGATTTGGGTTGGCATCGATGGACCCGATCCATTCTCATTACTTTTGAATTCATTGCTTTCCAGGTTCTTTGTGGACGATGTACCAATTCGGGTCTTCAAGAACAACCGCGACCGAGGTGTGCCATATCCAAACTCTCAGTCCATGGGGGTCTATTCATCCCTCTGGAACGCAGACAATTGGGCAACCCGGGGTGGTGTCGAAAAGATTGACTGGAGCAAGGCCCCATTCAAGACCTACTACAAGGATTTCGACATTGAGGGGTGCGCAGTCCCCGGCCCATCTGGATGCACCCAAGACCCTAAAAACTGGTGGGATGCACCCGCCCTGCTCCAGCTTGATGCGGTCCAGGCTAGAAAATACAGATGGGTCCGACTCAACCACATGGTCTATGACTATTGCACAGACAAGCCAAGGAATCCAATCCCGCCACCAGAGTGCACTGCTGGAATATGAGACCTCCTCTCAATCGTTTAATTCAGCATGTTTACACTTCACAAACGCATATATTGTAGTGAGTGGCACTGTATAACTAGAGTACTTGCATGTGTGTGTGTGTGTGTGAGAGAGAGAGAGAGAGAAGGGGTGAATAATGTACCGTAAGTGCATGCGAGTCTTGGTTTGCGGTGAAGATAGATGCTTTAATTGGATGTGGTTGGTAAGGGTCGGATTGTGTAGTTGGGAAATTTCTGTACAACGATGAAGATTTATGTGAATAAATGGTCTCTCTCTCTCTCTCTCTCTCTCTCTCTCTCTCTCTCTCTCTCTCTCTCTCTCTCTCTCTCTCTCTCTCTCTCTCTCTCTCTCTCTCTCTCTCTCTCTCTCTCTCTCTCTCTCTCTCTCTCTATCTATATATATATATATATATATATATATAACACCCAGCGAGCTCGCGTCACATGGGGCGTACAATGTGCGTTCATGTAGGGCTTTGTGTATCAAGTGAGATATACTCGATACATACACCCCTACATGCAAACACTGCACGGTCCGTGGGTGCTGACTCCCAAAAAATGGGGTTTGCATAGGCACACGCCCCGCCCCCCCCCCGCACTGGGGTACCCCAGAGAGAGTGCTGGTGGGCCTCGACTGCAACAGTGTCGTGCCATTGTGGCTCAAATGGGGCTGCAACACAAACATGGATTACTCCCTGGAAACTTAATGATCCTTATCAGGTTCCCAAAGCTTAAAGGCGAAGTCGGTAGTCACCATGGTATCCAAATCCTTGTCAGGTGGGGCACTTATAGGGGTGTTTGATTCTGAGGTCTGAGACTAAATAACTGGAACTTCAGTTCTGGTACAACCCCACTTTTTACTTGAATTAAGAAGCCCACCTACACCTACACCCACACCTCGGGGTAGCCGTTAGAACAGAAAATGTAGCTCCAGTACCTTCGTCCCACCCTTGGAATCAAAGACCCCCGTGGTTTACCTTGAAGAGGATTTTACTCTAAATCACAAGGTAGCCTTTAAGTTTCTCTCATGGTATAAGAAGTATCCCTTATCCTCAAACAACAAAACCAGAAAAAAGGTTCACCCTTACAAGCAGAATTCTTAAAAAATAAAGGCCCACCAGCACTCCCTCTTAGCTAAGAGCTCAATTCATGTGGTTTGTAAATACACAGAGGACACATGAAGAAGGGTTTGAGACACTGATTTCTGCTGCACAAACTCAATGCGTCCAGAAATGTATCATATTATAACACAACGAGATGAGCAACCCAAATTAAGCCAGCTCCTGATGATGGGATGAAGACCTCTCTATCCAAAATAACCACCAAGTAAGAAAACCGTAGTCAAGTAGACCGGGCTAGTAAAAGTTGACCTCAATCAAGTTGATAGCAAGAGCACATGCTTGAGTTCTCTTTTGATGGAGACAAAAGAAAAGGCTGTGAGCCCGTGTGTTCTCCATCTTTCTAGTGATTTACATGTAAACTATATAACAGGAGCATTACGAATTTGTTCATTCTCCAACCATTCGAGCTAACAAGAGGCAACTCCAACTTGCCGAGCTTACATAATCCTTTTTAATAACCTCAGATGACCACAGAACTCGGGATATGGATGTACAACTACTGGGCTACCCAACACATAAACCATCCCAACTCTGATCCAAGAAGATGATGTGACTGATTACAGGAAACCTATTTGCATCCACTATGATTCCCTATTTGAAATTTCTACTCCCAGTATGCTGCGGAAATAACTTAAAATCATAGACGCCTTCATATTTGAACATCCAAAATTAGGTGCTCATCCACGTATTATAAAAAACTTCACCGAAGCTGTATGAAATGTTCTCAAGCAACAAACCTAATAATCCATAGTTTTAGAACTATTAATTACGTTAAGTTTAAGACCAAAACATTTAGCATGATGGTTTTCCTTTCTTTACTTTTTCACATGCACGTGGAGCAAGAATCCTTCAGATAGTTAATATGTAGTTAGCATCAATGACCATTGAAAGAGGTACTTCATATAGATGTATGTGTGGTAAGTTCTTGAGTTATTTAAAAAAGGAAGGCATCGTTTGAAATCTCTAAGCCACATACAGACAGCCTATACAGGGGAAACTACAAAAAGGATTTGTTTCCATTGTTCGTAGGAATTCTTGACACTGTTAAAAGATTTTCTTCTGTGATTTTTTTCTTAAACAAACTGTAAATGATTGCACTTTAAAAGATTATTTAATAAGAGTGATCTCCCACAAACATCATGTTGAGATCCTATTAAATGACAGGTTATGTTGCCAACAGTTCGTAAGATAACATATTGAACAAGACATTCCATGAAGTTCCTACAGACTAACGAGCAGGTCTCAGGCAGACTACTAGTCTGAAGCTCCATCAGTAACAACAGCAACTAACACTGCATTGAGAAAGTCTAGGTTCCAATTCACATAATGCATATAAAAGCTTACGTTTCATTCACAGCAAAAGTCATGAAATCCAGAAGAGCAGTCGGTTATTCCAACGTATAAAGCTATCTATGCTAATATCAACAAATAAAAACGCATTCTGGTCACATATAAAGTGGGAAAAAATTATCAGACCTGGTTAAAAAGAATAATCAACAAGAGTTCCATTTGCTTCACAAGCAACAGTGCTCCCCAACTGCAAACATAGAAACAGCATTCACCCTTCCAACGGTGCATGCAATGCAGATCGAGGAAGAAAGCAATTAAACAGCTAAACTCAAACGATATAATTGGCAGAGAACAAGTCTCAAGAAATATTATTGGCATGCATTCCTACAACAGGCAAACCATTGATATGAAACTCCTTTATAGCTTCCATATTCTTTTTACGGCTGGTGACACACTCTTTGGGCCTTTTCGACTCTTCTTGATCAAACTCCCCTTCTGTTTTACTTTCTTAGCCTTGGGGGACTCTCTCATCACACGAATTGGTCCTGGAGGCACCCCTTTCTTCAGAGCACTCCCTCTTGGGGTGGCCGATGGAGGTACCCGCAAGCTTTGCGGAGGCAAGGGGCTGTTTGAATTCCAAACCAAGTTATTTTTCATAGCAAATCTAACTTTCTTTGTGCTTTTCTCCCCACTTTTCTTGTTGGCACTCGTATTAACTACCGGTGAAACAGGACCTAGATTTGCATCATCAGTGCCATTCTTTGTTCTCCTCTTCTTTGACACATTACCCACCAATGAACCAGGTGAGCTTGTTTGCTCCTCCGAATAGCTAACTTTCGGTCTCTTCCTCTTTTTGGAGACGCCTTTCATCCGCTGTTGATCGTGTGTATCTAGTAAAGTCGAATTCTCCAGGCTCATCCCAGCTTCAGCAGCTACTTTCTCAAACTGCTGCTGCAGATTGGATATCACAGCTTTATCGAATTGTACGCTACAAAAAACTTCTTCCGAATCTTCACTTCTTAGAATCACACCATCTGAATCACTAACACCGTCTGCATCCGAAACTAACCTCGATGAATCTTTCGTCAACTCCATGGTGATATCTTCTGAGCCAGACCTAGCAGGAAATTTGTGTTTCTTGGTTGATTTTGACTTCTTCACCTTCTTGCCCTTCTTCTTGTTTGATGTCTCAACGGCGCTTGATGCCTTTTCATCTATATCAAGAAAAGCATTGGAAGAATAGACCAATGCATCCACCTCAGGACCCTGACTTCCGACACCGGAATCGTTATCTACTACATTGTTTTCTAGTATCCCGTTGCCACCAATTTCGCATCCTGTATAACTCTCGCAAGTCCTTATTGCGTTCTCTTTAGGTAGAGCCTCTATCTCGAGCTCCAAACCCTCGTCCACTTTCTCCAACTTGGAAAAAACACCGTGAAGGTCGAACAACGTCTTACGATTGCTCTGAAGCGTTCCTTCGGATGACGCAGATTCGAGGAGCCACTTCGAAATCCCCAATTTCAATCCGATCGCCCCAAACTTGTGGACGTCCTCACTAGCATCGACTGCTTCCCCGCTCTGTTTCGCCTTCAACAGGCTCGATGCGCTATTCGATAAGAAATCAAAGACACGCGACTTAATCTTCTTCAGTAAAACCTTGTCAGGCGTTCTCGCAGAGACCTGGACGAACGGCAGCAGCAAGCCCTCTGCCGCATCTGCCCTAATCGGCAAGAATCCCTTCAACTCCTGCAGGAAAACCTCGGCGATCTGGTAATTCACGCCCCCAGCCGTGATATCATCGTCCGAGAGCAGCGATTTCTCCACAAGAAGCGTCATCATCCGTCGCAGGACCTCCGGATCCCACAAATTCTTCTTCAAGAGAGCGAAGAAGGCGCACAGGAAGCGGCGGATCAACAAGTAGAACTTGTCAAGACGGAGGAAGTCGATTCCGTTCCATTCCCGGCGAATCGTAAGGAGGAAAACTTCCAAGTAGCGGCAGGCCAGCGGGATAGCCAGGACCGAGATGGGCGAGGCTAGCCGTCCGGCGAGCTCCGCCTGAAAAGCCTGCTTATCGGCGTGCCAGAAGCAGTAGAAGAGGCCCTTCCAGATCCGCTTCATCTCCTCCTCCGATACGTCCTCCTGTGATTGGAGCCACGATCGCAGGCTTCGCACCGCCTTGTTCCTGATCCGCTCGTCGCACGACGCCAGCCGCTTCGCGAATGACGCCCCCGGCCTCTCCGGATCGATGCCAACGTCCTCCATGGTGACTCCCTCCACCTACTCTGTGCTACCGCTCGAGAGAGAGAGACAGGCGAGATCTTTGGTTTCTAGGGTTAGGGTTTTGCGCTGTGCTCTTGCTAACATTATTCTTCCCTATTTTTCACGTACAAATTGTACGTGACTTCACTAATCGACCACGGAATCTAAGAAAATTACACTCGTACTATCTATCACTCAACCCGAATTACCTAATTGCAGATTCAGATGGCTTTCCTTCCTGCGACAATCCGTTGGTGCCGCGGCCACCTGATGGTCACCGTTGTGACGATCTCAAATCGTGAGTAGACATGTTCGGTTTCGGAACTATTTTAGCACACACACAAACCACACGCTAATCCCCTAGGATGTGATTGATGTCAAGAGCCCTAATGAGTTAACACTCTACATGCCACTCAATGCTTCCTTTTTTAAGTATAAATTTTGTAGAACTGATAAAACGTTTAAGTGTGAAACTTCATGCTTGTAGAAAACACAGGTTCACAATCCTAGAAGTTTGTATTTTTCTAGCGAGCACACACAGCACCATCTAGATTCTAAACATAATGGAGAAAGAAGTAATTGGGCACCTTAAAAAAGTGGGGATGCAACTCTTCCACTTTGTACATTACCAAATTTTCAATGCACCAAGCGACTCATTTTAAGGTGAGACATGTGGCTCGTTCAAAATCTGAAAATTTGATGGTTCTGTTATTTTATTTTATGAACTTATGTACCTCACCCGATATACAACTGTGCCTCAACTCAAAAAAAAAAGAACTGTTGGATCCGCCGCTCCCAAGCACTGGTTCTGCCTGAAAAGCTCCATACCACAAACCTCTTAGTTTCATAATATGAGATATTAGCAATTATATAATAACATATTTAACAATATAATTTAAATTATGCTTGTATATGATTGTGCGCACCCATGCATCGTTGGTGTTAAAAAAATTGTCGCGTCCGGCACCGCACGAGTACCATGTGACATGGGCTCTGAGATGAGGATGGAAAGACTCGGCAAGGAAGGTTTAGCAAGAGAGTAAAATTTATAGATGGCGCCTTCAACGATGAGCTAATCGGCGCGTTTTCCTTTGAGAGACTGGAGGATGATAATCTCCATATCCATCCTGAGTCCGTTCGTCACAGTAGGACGAAAGCATTGCTCCCGGAATCCAAACACGTTTTTCGGAGAATTCGACTCCAGGAATGCAAACACCACCATCGTGTAGGTCGTGTGAATGCCGCCGGAAAATCGGGCTTCCTCCAACATTCGAGGTCCACGGTTCCCTTCAAAGCAATTACGTTGTTCTCCGGTCTCAGGAGTTGCACAAGAATCCTCGAATTGACGTATTTCTGTTTTCCATGGAGCGGACTTTCCAAACGAGTTCAATCAAACTCGTTCAATTCTTTAACCGTTTATTTCTTCCATTTCATCATTGTACCGTGCCTTCAAATCTCAAATTTAGTTACCTATGTCTTTTATTTCTATGAAATTGTTGCCCAGCAGATGTGAATGGTTAGCTGGCAAATGACACGCCTTATGATTCTTTCGAGCTCAATGATGTTGTAATCAACAATGGGAGGAATAACACCTTTATGATCTTATCCTTTTATATTCTCGTTGATTTGTGAATAGGATTCGCCTGTTTAGCTCTGTAGCATCAATCATGTGTTACCTTGTCTTTTTTTTACCTATCAACTTTCTAGATGATCCACCTGTCAAGGGAAAGAAGCTTGATACTAGTACGTACTCTTTTGTTATCTGTTGCATTCCTGTTGTTTTATTTATGTATTTTTGTCATTAAAAATATGCATGTTTTCCAAATTGGTATTATGCTCTCATTTTCTACTTCTTTTTCTGAAAACCATCAACTCCTTTTTGTCCGTCTTCAATTTTTGTTAATCCTGTCTTTTAACAAAACTAGGTCATTTTTCTTTTGATGACGCAGGCTGGATGGCCTTATTGTTTAAGTTATAGCTTCAGTTTTGTAAATTGTCTCTTCCGTACAAGTCTTGGCATACTTGAGGTTGAGCGTAGAAAAAATTAAACACATCCACCTCTATGTTCAATCACGCCCAATGGTACCCAGCAAGTCGAAATTTTGGTGCCATTTTGCAAGGGGAAACAAATACTATGGTGAATGAACTCAGAAAGGGCGTTCCTGTTTGAAACCAGCAAATAGGGAAGCTTCTCCAGATACAGAAGCGGACAAGGATAGACGGGAACCACCACTTCAGGTTCCTTCTCAGTTTGGGGCCAAGTATAGCATGCTTGTGTGCGTTATCATATGTTTAAATCTTGATCATGTCTATGGCCCTGCAAATACAGTGTGATTCTGTTCAGCCTTGCTTTTATAGAAGTCTTCTTTCATATGCCATGCAGTTCCGGTGGAAATTAAAAGTTTGGATGAATGATATTATATAGGTGCGCGGTGATATGGCAAGGTCATTAATGTACATGACAGTGCGTTATGGACTTCATCGACCTATTGGAAGCCCAAATCTTCAATTGTCAGATTCACCAAGCATTGGTAACTAGCCATCTCTTTGATTAGAAATATGATTTTCTTTGATGGATTAGAAAAACTAAAAAATAGTTCTTAATCTGTTATTGCTGTTTGTTTATTGTTAGAATGTTTTGTTTTGAGAGGCCTTTGGATTCTGTGTAGCTTACCTTAAACTGAAAAACTTGTATGCAGATGACGTTGATATTAGGTCGATAGTTGCATGTTTTTGATACGCCAAGCTGTTAAACGATCTGAATATTTGTTCTTTTGTATTCTGAAGGCCAAAAAAAGGATTAGGAGCACGTATTATATCTTGATGTTTCTATTTATTTCTATAGGCAATGCAAATACGGGGCTTCTCTCCGTAATTTTCAAGCGGAATGAAGAAGATCCACCATCAAGGTCCGAGCAATTGCAAATTAACAGAATTTGCGGTCTTTAGCAGCACAATAGGAACCCTTTTATTGATCATCCTGAATAAGCAAACCAGATATGGAGGAGCGTGGTACAGGAAAATACCATTACCAACAGTAATTCCTCTCAACTGAAGGCTTGGATAAATGAATTTCACTACAAAAACAAAGAGAAAGACCTTAATGAGGTTAGATCATTGGTGGAAAAACTAGCTTCTTTTCTTTTTTGAATTATTTTATGACATTAAACTCAACCGTTTGAGCCAAGGAACTTAAATCTGCAGAGTTTATCACGTATTCCACTTGGAAATATTCCTTGAACAATGTTTTTCTTCCTCTTTCCTTGAATAATCTCATGATCTTTACCGTGAATCACATACCAGGATTACTGCAAATAACGTTTGTTAGCCGAATAACGGATCATGTTCCAAAGCCATGTTCTCTAATATATATTTTGTCTGTTACAGTTTGTTGAAATTGTTGTTTCTCCTCCTCTTCCTTTGAATCATCTCATGATCTTTACCATGAATCACACACCAGCATTGCTCCAAATAATGTTTGTATAGGCAGAATAATGGATCATGTTCCCTAATATATTGTCTCCTACAGTTAGTTGAAATTGTCATTTCTCTTCCTCTTCATTTGAATCATCTCATGATTTTTACCGTGAATCACATACCAGGATTGCTGCAAATAATGTTTGTATAGCCGAATAATGGATCATGTTCCCTAATATGTATCGTCTCCTACAGTTTGTTGAAATTTTCGTTAGATCCGTACTGGATGCTGCAAATATGAAGCTTGTATTTTATAATGGATGCACTGGCAAGATGTACATGTCAATGGCGCTTAGGGATAGAGAGAGCTTTTTTCATAAACCAAAATGGATCCAAAGTTTTAATCTGCACTGGATTTTTCAGCCTGCAGAATGGACCTGCGGATGGCATAGCACTGGTTTCAATCAAAGATGGAAACTATGAAGTCATCCAATTTCTTTCCTACGACGGTGTTATGAAGGAGTTTGATGGACCTGCCAGAGATTCTGAATCTTTGGATATAGGGGTTAGAGAAACAAGACTCATCTGAGCTAGGTTCATTGGGATTGACAGGGAATGGACTGAAGAATTATCAGTGGAAAAAGTTATTGACAGAAGGATCACCCGGCAGACTGAATCCATGTCAGCACCTTGAAGAACCATAGAGTCGACCTTGCCAAATGCACATGGTTTTCGTTCGTGTCGTAATGGAGTCGAACTTCACACCAGCAGCAATGGAGCTGGAGCACCCTGCCGTTGAGATAACGCTCTGGGTGCTTCAGCATATGTATTTCGAGAAGGGAATCAATGTGCCGATCGATTAGTGGGGCTTTGGCCCACCCTACTACATAAAATGAAATCACAAATTACGAACTCCCGGAGCCTTGCAAAATTTACCAGAGAGCTTCGCCGTTGCCCGCATGAGCATGGTCAACATCCACAGAAGACACCAGACGTGTCGCCTTTGTACAATTGCCCTAAGATTAATATACAAGGGGAGAGGGGAATTCAAGTATGCATCAAAACACAGCAAGCAAGCATAAACCTATATGAGAATTACTGTACGTCTTGACTGCGAAATGCATCACTTGCCCTATTCAAAGTCTGGATCAAGCTACAAGTTTGTTCTCTCTCTCTCTCTCCTTTATACTACATTCTCGTACAGCACAATGAGTTGGCTTGTGGACTTAAAAGGGCACATCCTAGCAAAGGCATTAGTTCTCATGTTTCAGCTATATCCACGTAGAACAACTAGAAGGATGGTTGAGAGAGGGAGTTACGGTTAAAAACGTCAGTGGAATCAAATCCAAATCAGATTTGAACATGTCCAAGACACAAGGTGAGAGAGGATCTTCTGTGAAAGTACAACATCCAATTCACCCAATTCTTAAGAATTCCACTGAAACTTCAAATACAATATACTTTCATCACATGCCTGCAGCCCGAATAATTTCACTGGCAATCAACTCCCAAAAAAACTGGCAAGTGAGCATCACAATTTCACTCCTATGCAATCAACAATTCATTCCGACATGGTAACCCTATAATTGTACATTCTGTAAGGAACTGCTCCTTGATGACTTCAATGGTGGCGCTACACAGTCCATCTCCAAGATATAATCACAAATATGACTGTTTTATGCTCCAGCAAAGCACAATTCGATAACAAACTGAATGCAACTGACATAACTTCAAATATCATTCGTTAATATGCCATCCAGGCATACAAAACATGATACAAGGTGGAGACTATAGAGGAGGACCAGCTCAAGCAGCCAGCCTCCAAACAGCTAGAAATCTAGCAGTTGGAAGCATGGCTGGCTGTTAAAGGCAAAAATAAAAGAAAAATAGAAAGAAAAGTTACATTTGTATCCTAGGTACATTCTAACCTTATTTATTAATTACATTTAAATATTCGACTGATTTTACATAAACTCCATCCTCTAATGATGAAGTTGAAAAAGGATGCCTTTGTATCCCCTAAACCACTTTAAGAGCAACCCAACCTGATATCCACCAAACGCTAGGGACTTATTTGTGTCATCCTTACCTTATCTAAGATAAAAATGATGCAAACAAGTGCTTGTGTTGGATGTCAAATTGGGTTGCCATGAAACCGACCTTGAAGTGGTTTAGGGTTTCCAAAAGACATCATTTTTTCAGTCTATCTTTACATAGTAGAGTTTATGCTACTTACTGAGTGACAAAGCATTTAAAATCAGTTGAATATCCAACTACAGAGTTAATCATGACCAGATGGAATGTTGATCACAGATTACAATAGATCAAGTGGTTCATGGGATATAGCATACTCGTATCAAAATTAGTAACTAGCAGGGGAGCTTGTGCAACAGTGTATACCTACAAATTGGATATCCCATAGAGAGCATGATACCCAACAAAACCAGAGACTCGGTTAATTGAAGGAAATGTATCAGCTGAAAATATTTTGAAACTAGTTATCATCACCATCGTCGCTATCTTGCTCGTATATTTCATACTCATGATCACTCGTACCAAGATGCTGAGTTCTGTTTTCGTGATCCTCTGAGCCAGAGGCAAATGGAAACCCACCGAAGAGTTGCTGCAAGTAGGCTCTCCCAACAGCTTCTCCAGTATCTAGGTTCATATAGGAAATCACAAAATCCCGAAATCTCAGGAAAAAATGCATCTAACTTCGCCCAAGAAAATAAATGCATATGACTGTCAGTGAAAATAAATGTGTTCATTATTCAGAGTCAAGAGTATTCTAAAATCTTTGCTGATCTTTTATTAAGATTTTCCAGACGTCCATTTCGGGTACATTGCTCAAAATTCAAAAATCTAGGATAGGCCTGAACCAATCTTCCACAACTCCTTTGTCATCCAGGGTGTTGTTAGAAGGCAAGGTGCAGGTAGTAAAGACTACCATAGCTCGGTTTCTATTCATTCATGTGATATACACTGAATTCGTAACAGGTGAAGAAAATACAAATTCCTTCCATTGTCCTGATTATTATGAAGAATATACTGAAGAGTAATAAAATAAATTATCAGAATGAGTAGAAAGACATGCTCAGGATAAATAAAGTCTGGAACCTTTTCTTTTCCAAACAAATCAAGGATAAGAATGGAGGGCAAGGCAGTTTGAGTCCATTTTAATAATTAACATATTCGCATATACTAGAATCAATGTGACGAAAGATAAAATAAATTGAGATAAAAAAGAATAATGACAAACTTACAGTAATAAAACATAACTAGAACTTAAGGCCAGAAGTCATGCAACTGAACAAACTGGTCTAGGTCGGCCAACTAAAAGAATGACGAAAATGACAGTTGAACTTTCTAGCTTCTTTCTCTTTCCCAGGCCAGGCTGATGAAAAATGTTTGGCTGCTAAAGCTAGACCTACTTTCTGTCTTCTTTTTCCTCATCATCAATGTGGCAACATCTCATATAAAACTCTTTATACCTGAATCGTTGGTGTATGATTGGAAGATATCCTATTAACAAATGTTTTAATAGGTAATAGAGCAAGAGATTTCTTGGCTGAAGATACGAACTGTCTCAAGAGTTTTGGACAGAGACAGGGATAACTTTAAGTGTGTCTGAGAAACATAGGTTTGGCGCACTCGGAAAACAATATGAACTTATTTGGAAAGACCAATCACCAAAATACTATTGGTCAATGAGACGGAGTAAAGAAAGTAATGTTCTGGTTATAGAAAGAAAGCAATACTCCGGATCTTATATTTTGAATGAAAAGTTGCACGAAAAGCAAAAAGAATTTATTGAAAGAAACAGGAAGAATGTCTGAGAGCAATAACGAAAGCAAGAACATGGGATTGATTAAAATTATTAGAAAAAGTATATTAGAGGTCAAAATCTCTGAAGGTACCTCAAACAGATCGATTCTTCTGATAACAAAACAACCTTTAGTATCTTTCATGTTTGACATTATCCACACATGAACCAGAAAGGAAAAGATCAAGAGACAGGAGGAAGGAACACTAACATGATTGGTGCAGCACCTGTTCTGTTTATACTCAAAATCCTTTACAGGATAAAGGTGGGGCTGAAAATGATACGGATGCCCCTCAGACTAATACGTGGACAAGTACAATATAAAAGGTTAATGTATGGATAAGTATGCCAGAAAGCAATAAACAAAATAAGCACAAAATGCAAAGTGGAAGAGACACGGTCTTAGATCCAATCTAAACATGTCAGATCATAATCCACTGCATCACTTCTCAATAAAATCTAGTGATTAATGAATGTATAGCATGTCAAGGATACAAGGATACTGCAACGAAAAGGCATCTTTGTATCCACCACTCTGTCAAAGAAAGAACCAAATGATTGAACTTGCTTTGATAACAAAGGCCATATAAGAAAATTAAAATTGAACAACTCGTACAACAGACTCATTCACGCTAACTTCACCAGAAAGATTGCATCAGCAAGGTTCTTACAATTTCTAGTGGTCCATATGCATCCTCTTCCTCCTCCTCCTCCTCCTCCTCTCCTTCTTCGTACCCTTCATCATCTTCTCTGACAACTTCATCACCTAATCCACCTTTCTCAGCACTCATGTTATTTGAGTTCATTAGCTTTTCTCCTGAAGTATCATTTTTGGGATCAGCAAATTTGTGAGAGATCCCTACTTATACCAAGAAAAGGCCACTCAAATGTGTAGGGCATTTCTAAATGAAACGGATACTGAAGACAATATCATGAGTGGATCCAGAAACGTTTGAATATGGGAACATGGGTCAGCTGTGAAATGCCACAAGGAACATCGCTGCTGCTCCTACGATCATCAGTAATAGCATAACCCTTACACATGACATTTGCACAAAATGTACACAAAACTTGGTGACAGACATAATTATCACCAGCTACATGTGACTCCTTGTATCCATGATCAAGCACTGGGAAAGACACGGTATACTCATGCCAAATGGTAATGTTATCATATTAGACCTTGTTTTAACTCAATAAATAGATTTTTGTTAATTGATTCTGTGTTATATGCAATTCAAGTTGAACCTTTTAATGATTTGTATCTCTCTTCTTGTAATGCCGTGCTTCTATATTTTTTTTGGAGATCATAATTTTCTAATTTCACAATTCTACACAACCATCACGAAAATTGAAGCTGCTGAATCTGTTAAAAGAAGACCGTGCTACCAAAAGAAAACATTTAGCATGCCATTCTAAAAGTAAATCTCTGAAACAGTCATTACAACAGCACTCAGCCGCACCTCCATCTAGCGCTTTACAACAAGACAAACTAGCTTGGGTTCGACTCTACTAAGACCAGCTCAAGAGGATCCGACTAATCTGAGCTCAAACAGATATACAGGTTTGGTTGGTCACATTTTGGGGCCATTAGCAGTGGGCTCAGCTCGGTAAGCTTGTTAATCAAAAGATGTTCACTGTTGGTTTATACACTTACATAGGTGGAGTGTTTTGTGTTCAAGGTAGGTTTCTCTGTTTCTCTCTTACAGAGAGCTATTTTTTCATGGCCTGGACTGGGAAGAATAGGTTCGAAAGGCTTTTCTGCATTTTCTACTGAAAACTGAAAAGGACTCAGTCTGTGCCGTTCATTTCCTCTTCTTTCTTACGTTTAAAAGGACCGTCCATAATTAACCCTAAATTTTCTCAAAAAAGAAAATGGAAAGATCTGCACTTGGCATGAAACTTTGGATGGAGTAAGCTAAACGCAAAAACATGCCAAGAAAAGCTTGAACAGGACAGTTCAAGATTAGTTCAAGCTCAAGCTGGCTTAAAAGGCTGGTTCCTACTCAAGCCTAGCCAAGTTTTGAATAAGCAGTGTAGACCCCTACCTCCATCTGCAAGCTGAAGATCCTCCTCTTCTGATGACACACCTCCACCTTGAGCTTGCAATCTTTTGTAGCTTTCCAGGCGCTTAGATGCAAGCTTCAACAAGTTTTCTGCTTCCGGGCTAGAATGCAATGAAAGAAATCTTACACTAACAGACAGCTGCAACCGGTTGAATCTGCTTTGAGAAAACCATCCTGTTGAACGCTGTCAAAAAGTTATGGCTCCAATAAGTATCTTAGATAGTTCGGACATCAATCTGCTCAAGGATGCAGAACAAATAAAATGCACTGAATAGTCTAGCAACTATTACGTAAACTATGGTGCAGAATGTCAGATTTAGCTAACATTAAAAAGCAAAAATGGCAAGAAAAAATCTATTTACCAAATTAAACAAATCTATTTAGAAAGCATACTTCCACAGTTCTACTACCCGTGCATTTCTGAAAAGGTTCTGGAGCTGAAGGGATGAAAAGTGAAGTGTCAAGCTCAATTGCAAAACCAAACTTGTTTATTGGTTCATAAGGATATGAGATTTGATACTCGTCTCCCAAGTTACTCACACCAGTTGTTAAATGGATATGAGGGATATCAGTCTAAGATTCATATCCATATCCAAGTTCTTTTATTTTTCTGTCTTGGCATTTTCATTCATGCAGTTTTTGTATCAGACGTTTTAATAGGGTACAGCTGTCCTAATTGAATTGAATGTCTTCTTCTCCGTCTTCAAAGAATATTCTCTTATCAATTCTACACGGTATTAGAGGACTCATGAAACGCTCTAATTTGTGAACGGACAAGGAGGATCAGCAGATTCAAGGTCTTCCTCATAGGCATACAGTCACAAGGTATGAGCTGTTTAAGTTTTTCCTTGATCGATCACTGCACCAACCTGATTCAGACAGGATTTCTCTGATTGAGGCGTCTTCTATACAAGTCAGGAGAAAAACAACATAGTGATGTTAATGTAATAGGTGCATGGGCCACTAGGGCCCGTGCAGCCCAAGTATGCAGCAGGGGCCAGGGCCACCATGGCCCTGACCACCACCGTTGGGAGCTCCAACGGCCACTAGCCGTTGGAACTGCCCCCAACGGCTAGTGCTGGCCGGCCAGCACTAGTCTCCTCTCTTCTCCCTTCTTGCTCTATTCTTTCAAGTGTGTAATGCCTAGGCCATTCAATTCTCAATAATATTACGCCAGTCTTACACTGCTTCTTGATTTGTTTTGTTTATGCTTCCGCTCTTATTAATCATTCCTGAAGATAGACATTCGTGAGTAAATGTCATTTGACTCTTAGCGACTTAGTGATATTGATTCGTGCCACATCAACCTTTGATCATCGATAATTATTTACATGGTATCAAAGCCTCGATCGAAGAAAATGAGTGCATTGGAAAGCGTGCCGAAAGTACGAAAGTTGAAGATTTGCATCAAACTTGAGGTTAGTCCAAAATATTCATTTTTTGCACAAATGGAAGGCAAAAATGAGTCGTTTAGATGTATCCTAGACCCAAAAAGTTATCAAAGTTGGGCTAGAACAATGAAAAAATAATTTTTATCAAAAGATTTTTTGGATTACATTGATGGAACTATAAAAGAACCAATTTTGGACATTGATGGTTTAGATGATGATGAAATCATCAAAGCACATGAAAATTTCAAAATCGATTTGAAATTATGGGAAAAGATAAATGCAAAAATCACATGAATTATTTGTCAAAATGTGGATGAAAAACTTAGAAATCGGATTAATGCTTTTGAAAATGCGTTTGAAACTTGAGAATATTTGAAAAAGCTTCACTCTCAAGACGATTTTGTCTTTCAAATCGATCTCATGGAAAGAATGATTATGCTCAAACAAGAGAATCTAAGCATTAGGGACTATCACAATGAATTTTCCGAACTATGGACTCAATTGAGAAGTTTTGACAAATTTGGAAAATTTCACAAGTTAGACGAATTTCAAGAATTTTTGAAAAATTAATATTTTTTCTTATTTATGCATGGCTTAAGAGATGAATTTGAAAACATTAGATCAAGCCTGATACATATAAAACCTAGACCTAGAGGGGATACCTTTCTAGCCGATCTTGTTATGGAGGAGACAAGATTAAAAAACATGCATGTGGCCAAAGAAGCCGTACTTTCTGCAAGACCCGAAGTAAATTTAAAGACTTATAAGCCTTCACATGCCAAGAACAATGAAGGCACATTCAAGAAACCCACGAGACCATGGCCCAACAAAGATACAATTTGCTATTATTGCAAGGAAAGTGGACACATTAAAACCACTTGTCCTCTACTTCGGAAAAGGGGTGGAAACGTGGGAGCCGTGGAAGAAGGGGGTGTCTTGCCCAACAACATCAAAGCATACATTGAAGAAATTTTTAAGGAAAAAGCAAGCATCTCCGGGAATGCT
Source organism: Brasenia schreberi (assembly GCA_036023115.1). NCBI lineage: Eukaryota > Viridiplantae > Streptophyta > Magnoliopsida > Nymphaeales > Cabombaceae > Brasenia > Brasenia schreberi. The sequence continues at coordinate 14,882,051 of JAYKKT010000049.1, forward strand.
CTATCCGCTTCTCAAGGTATGTCTTGGTTTTTAGATTCCAGTGCATCCTTTCATATGACACATAGTGAAGATTCTTTGATTAATTCTTGTGAAACCATTGGAAAGCATGTGTTTACGGCCGATGGAACAAAACTCCAAATCAAAAAATTAGGAAACCTTGAAAAACAAAACTTTAAAATTCAAAATGTAAGTTTTATACCTAAACTTAACTTAAACCTACTTTCGGTTGCTCAAATATGTGATAACAATTGTGTAGTCACTTTCTCATCCAAACATTGTGTGGTGCAGTATCACTTATCGAAGAAGGTGATTGGTCAAGGCCATAGAGAAAGTGGACTATACAAAATGGACTATCTCGTTATGCCAAATTTGGGTTTTTGTAATATAACCCAAGATGCTACGCTATGGCATAAAAGACTTGGACACTTAGACTCTCAAAAATTGTGTAACATTCCGTTGATGAAAAGCATCAGAGAGAAAAAATTTGAATGTAAAGATTGTATTCTTGGAAAAATGCATAATCTTCCTTTTGGAGAAAGAAACTATGTATCAAAGAAAGCATTTGATTTAATACATTCGGATGTTTGGGGCCCCGCACCCGTTGTTTATAAAGGAGGATTGCAATACTATATGATTTTTGTGGATGACTTTACTCGATTTACATGGATATATCTCTTAAAACACAAATCCGAAGTGTTTGAAAAATTTGTAATATTTTGTAATATGATCAAAAACCAATTTGGTGCAACCATTAAAATCTTTAGATCTGATTCGGGAGGAGAGTACATGTCTAATGAATTTCATAAATTTATTGAAACTAATGGTATTATTAACCAAAAATCATGCACTAAAACACCTCAACAAAATGGTCTAGCGGAAAGAAAACATAGGCATATTGTTAAAACTTGTAGAGCTATGTTAATTGCTAGTAAAGTTTCTAAATTCTTATGGGCCGAAGCTACTCTTACCGCAGTATACCTTATAAATAGAATGCCTTCATCTAACCTTGAGAATACTTCACATTTTGAAAAATTATACAACATCCCTCCATATTATGAAAGACTTAGGATTTTTTAATGTAGATGTTTCGTATATACAAACAAGAATGACAAATTGTCACCTAGAGCTATTGAATGTGTCTTCCTTGGTTATGGCATTGACAAGAAGGGGTATAGGTGTTTTGATCCTATAGAAGACAAATTGTATGTGTTAAGGATGTGAAATTTTTTGAGAATGATATTTATTATGAGTCCAAATCCTTGAAAAATTCGGAACCTTTCATTCCTCAAGATGTTTTTGAGCTAGAAGATAATGATTGTGACTCAGTAGATCATCAAGACATTCAAGAAGATCATATTGAAAACAATGATATTTCACACACCACTGTTGATACTCGGTCAATTGTCGAACCCTTCTCCTCACACTATACAAGACAACCAAGAAAAAACAATGAAGCCCACATGGAATCTGATATTACAAGCTTAAAACCCAGAGTTTCAAGACCGCCTCAGCGATTTGTGTCGTATAAATCTTTTGAACCACAACGAAAAAATTTGATTGCCACCCTTCGTTAAGGAACCTAGGTTCTATCATCAAGCTAAAGGTATTCCAGAATGGGAAGATGCTATGAAAGATGAACTCAACGCCCTAGACAAGGCTCAGACATAGATAGTTACACCCTTGCCAAAAGATAAGAAAGTCATTGGATGTCGATGGGTATATAAAATCAAAACTCACAGCAACGGTCGCATTAAGAGATACAAGGCTAGAGTAGTTGCTAAAGGTTATGCCCAAGAATATGGAATTGACTATGAAGAGACCTTTGCCCCAATAGCTAGAATGACCACAATTAGAATTCTCATAACCATTAGTGCAATTAAGCAATAGAATATATACCAACTTGATGTCAAGAATGCTTTCTTGAACGACTACTTGAATGAAGAAGTCTTCATGAGTCCTCCTCCTGGGGTCACTCTCCCTCCTGGTAATGCTCTTAAATTACGAAAAGCTTTGTACGATCTGAAACAAGCTCCAATAGGTTGGTTTGATCGTTTTGAAAAATTCATGCATTTGCATCATTTTGTGACTTGCGATACTGATACTGCATTGTTTGTACGAAAAACACAATCTGGTATTGTTCTCTTGCTTTTTTATGTGGATGACATGATCATCACAGGAAGTGATGAAGTGGGAATTGCTGAAGTTAAACTTAATCTTCATCACGAATTTGATATGAAAGACTTGGGCTTGCTGAATTACTTTTTGGGTATTGAGATAACCAAAAATAGTTGTGGATACTTTATGTCTCAAACCAAGTTTGCTAACGATATTGTTGAAAGATCTGGTATTACAAATACTAAGGTTGTTGACACATCAGCAATTCTAGGCACCAAACTACGATCCACTGATGGTGAGAAATTGGAGAATCCCACTCCTTATCGACAGCTCATAGGTGCACTCACTTATCTCACCATCACTAGACCATATATTTCTCATGCAGTACCACATAACAAGCCAATTTCAACAGGCACCCACTTCCGTTCATATGAGTGCTGTTTCGCGCATCATTAGATATATTTGAAACACTCCCCACAAGGGGGTCCTCTTAACTTCCTCCTCATCCTTTAATTTGTCTTTATATACGGATGCTGATTGGGATGGAGATGTCAAAAATAGACACTCTACAACTGGTTTTTGTGTGTTTTTAAGTGAATCTCTTGTTTCCTGGAAGTGCAAAAAGCAACAGAAGGTGTCCCTCTCATCCACAGAAGCCGAATATCGAGCCATGGCTACAGCTGCGATGGAGATTTCCTGGATCACAGCTCTTCTAGCAGGCATGGGAGTCTCTGTCAAACACTCGGCCATAATGTATTGTGACAACAAAAGCGCCATGTACATTGCCTCCAACAACATTTTTCATGAGAGGACCAAACACATCGAGATGGACTGCCACTTTGTTCGTGAAGAATGTGTGAATAAGAAGATCTCCCTTTGTTATGTCACATCTGAGATGCAGCTCGCAGACTTCTTCACCAAATCCCTTTCAGCCTCTCGATTTCAATTTTTACTAAACAAACTGACATCGAGATGGACTGTCACTTTTCCTTGATCGATCACTGCACCAACCTGATTCAGACAGGATTTCTCTGATTGAGGCGTCTTCTATATAAGTCAGGAGAAAAACAACATAGTAATGTTAATGTAATAGGTGCATGGGCCACTAGGGCCCGTGCAGCCCAAGTATGCAGCAGGGGCCAGGGCCACCATGGCCCTGACCACCACTGTTGGGAGCTCCAACGGCCACTAGCCGTTGGAACTGCCCCCAACGGCTAGTGCTGGCCGGCCAGCACTAGTCTCCTCTCTTCTCCTTCTTGCTCTATTCTTTCAAGTGTGTAATGCCTAGGCCATTCAATTCTCAATGATATTACGCCAGTCTTCTTCTTGATTTGTTTTATTTATGCTTCCGCTCTTATTAATCATTCTTGAAGATAGACATTCGTGAGTGAATGTCATTTGACTCTTGGCGACTTGGTGATATTGATTCGTGTCACATCAACCTTTGATCATCGACAATTATTTACAAGTGAAATCAGCCTGATTCAAGGTCTTCCTCATAGACATACAGTCACAAGGTATGAGCTGTAAGTTTTTCCTTGATCGACCCCTGCACCAACCTGATTCAGACAGGACTTCTCTGATTGAGGCATCTTCTATACAAGTCACGAGAAAAACAACACAGTGACATCAATAGTTTGGAACAATAAGAAGTTATCTTCAACAAAGGGTTTCCGCCAGAATATTCCACCTCGTCAGAGTTCATCTTGGGTGACCAAACCCCATGGTGAGGAAATATATTGGGCAATCCAGATTAAACGTGAACGTAGTCCACCAGCACCTTGTGTTGGCCTATGATGGTAAGGCAGTTGAAGTGAGTTATCACAATTTACAGAAAGATGGATAACACCCCTAGAAACATGGAAATCGATGGAGAGAAACTGGAAGAAAGGAGGAGATTAGAAGACGAGACCAGAAATTCTCAAAATCTTGAAGACAAAATGGAAGGGTTTCAAATGACTAATGTAAAATTTGATGGTTGAAACTATCTCGAATAGTCACAATCTGTAGAACTTGCCATACTTGCTACAGGGAAGTGGGAATACAACAATGGGGATGCTAAAACAGAATCTAACAGTCCTACTTATACTAAGTGGAGGAAGGAGAATGCCTTCGGCGCATCAATGGCTACTCAAGTCGATGTTACCAAATATAGGGAAGATGTTCATGGGTTTGCAATTAGCCAAAGAGATTTGGGAAGACTTGGCTGAGGCTTACTCAAAAAGAAGAAATGTAGCAGGAATATGAGATTCTTGAGAAGATAGGGAAATGCAGACAAAGGAATCGAACATTGAGTATTATGCAGAACTGCAAGGACTATGGGATGAGTTGCAATATTTTACTTAAATTAAATGCACAGTATGTGCAAAGGAGAGAAGGAAAGAGAATGAAAGGAAGAAAGATTTTAATCTATTATGGGGTATATCCTCAGCTTGTGAGGCAGTGAAGCCAATATTCTTGGAAAGTATGAGCTACCCACCCCAAGAACATTATACTGTCTTCTTGTCAGAGAGGAATATAGGAGGACCTTGGAAAGTGCAGATGAAATTAATCTTAAGCGATCATCTCTCATGGTAAGATCTCAAATTTGAGGAATCAGAGTGAGAGGTAGAGGATTGTCAATAGGAGTGGTAAATTGAAATGCTCTCCCACTATGGTAAGAGTAGGCACACTAAGGAACAGTGTTGGGGCCTGGCGGGAAAGCTCACATCTCAAACGAACATGATTCTTGCATGGATATATTCATCCCAACTTAAGGGAGAGAGTTAAATGGATATTGGATAGTAGTCTTAGAGTTTATATCCATATCCAAGTTCTTTTGTTTTTCTTCTTATAATTTGTTATTGATGGGCAATTTTGTTCATCCATATTTTGTATCAGATGTTTTAATAGGGTGTGGCTGCCCTAATCGAATTGGATGTCTTCTTCCCTTTCTTCAAGTTTTCTTATCCTATCAATTCTAAACCAGTGTTATGCAAATACCAAGTTGAAAAATCATGGAGAATCAAAAGCAACTTTGTATTGTTGAAAGCAAACAAAAGCATCGCTTTTATTTGACATCACATGTCATGAAAGATTAACCCACACACTTCTTTTTCAGTTTTTAATGGACGTATGGCACCCTACTTCTGGATTTAAACACCCACATCCTGCTTCCATTTTTGTTAAATTACAAGTTTTTTCAAGAATGAAGGTTCTCCTTGCCTTCATTTAGATATAGAATATCAGGTTGTGACTACAAGGAACCATCTTATTTATCCATGTTTACGTATCAACTTTTGTGGGCACGAGCCATGATGTACAGGACAACTGAATGAACAATACACATCAGAATACGAATGTTTTTCCTTTCCCCATTTGCAAGCTTGGGCTAGGAAGACCCACGTAAGATGCACAACAAGGCATGAAACTCCTGACCTACAGGTTGGAACCAACTCCCTACTCCCTAGGCAGACAAGGGTCAGAATACCAACATCAGCCTATCATAAACCATTTGAAAATAAGAAAACTCTCACATCACTTGAAACAAATGAAGTCCAAACTCCATATACAAGCATACATATATAAATTACAAAAGTTAAGCTCCTCACATGTCATAGTCATTCACTGTCAACCAAATCGAATAATTTTTTAATTACAAATGACCTGTCGTGCCTGAGGATGAAGAAACAGAAACATGCTTGTTGGATTTGTAAACAGCATAGGCAAATGAACTTACTTTGCAACTAGTTTGCTTGGTAGGCCTTCTGATTTCTTGTTGAATATAGTCATCATCAAGTTCACATAGCTGCAAACTAGAGAAGCTTTTACATGGAAATACTCGAAAGGCGCATAAATCCTTCCATGTTTGGATTTTCCTAGAAGGAAGAAATTTACAGGGACTAAATATGTCGAGCAGATAGCTATAAACAAATAGCAAAAGTTATAGACATCCACCATTGCAATGACAATGTTATATAAAATAAAAATATATATATATACTCTCAGAAAATTACATGATCCACAATGCACTAGCACTAATTAACTGTGAATCTACATAAGTATCAACAGTTATCAGCAGTCATGTACAAAAAACCAGATATGGTATAAACAACCTGGTTCTTGGATATGAAAGTTTTTAGCACTGGTGTTGGTAAGCTCCATTGACTTCATAAAATTCTAAATTTTAATAAGACAATTTCCTTAACAAAAGATAAATTATATTTAAAATGTGTTATTACAGCTTCCATCTTTGACTCAGTTTATCGTTTATTAATGTTGTGAAAATATACTTATTTATTACAAACAGCAAAAAATACAAACCACGACTACCTTCTTGTTATTGACAACAGCAAAAAGAAAAACAGAATGGTGTAGAACATTGAAATACCCTTAATGTGACTACCTGGAATACATCAGAAAATGAAATATAGTAGTCGCATTTACCTAACGTGTATTACATGTTGTGCATCGATAATAATTAGAAATTTTTGAGGGTATCCCAGTTTTACCTCTTCAATGTCAAAAGGATGAGTTGTCACTTGGAGAAACAAGATAAGGATCCTTTGGCTAACCTGATGGATAGAAGGGCCATAAGTCCTTTGATAGTATAGAAAAAAAAGTTTGGAATTTTCAACAACTAAAGTGTTTTCTCTTTGCATAGTATATATAGCCTACTTATAATCTAATAAGGGAGAAAACAGTGAAACATTATGTTGCTCTTTTCTTTCAACCATTACCAAGGAGAGGCTACTAAATGACTAATTGCTAAGTGTATAGTATAAGAAAAAAGAAGCTAAATATAGTCAATTTAGGACCAACATGGAAAAAGGAGAATTCTTAAGCCAATTCCGTGCTCACCCTTGGCTGTTCTCGATAAAAGGACTTCAAAATGCTTCAGACCCAGATCAGGATCATCCGTTTATGTTGAATTTTGGGGCCACACTAAATAATGACAATTTTAAAGAAAGAAATCCATTTTCAATCAAACAGGCAGCAAATGGTTGCAAAGGCAGGCATAAAAGCTGCTGCAAGGAGTAAATGATCCTTAAGATTATACAGATTAAAAAGTGTGTCATATTATCTTAAACCTCAAGCTTCAATTTGAAAAATTTAAACCAACTATAAAGACTCTAAGCTTCAAGCAGTCAACTGGTTATGAGTCGTGACCCTGAACTGTGTGTAGCTCCATCATCCCATCCACATAAATGCACAATTGAAGCTTTACATACAACTGCAAGCAAGATTTGACATTCTGTTTCAGAAAAGAAATGAAGCTCATACTTACTCCCTATCTGTGCTCACATGCTTGACATTACGCATCTCCTTTGGGACTCGGAACTCAATTCTTTGATATCTGTGAGGAAAAGCGATTTATGCAGTGAACAGACATTCTTTACTTAAGAAAACAAACAATAGCATAGCTCAACTGAACCCAATGTAATACGAATAAGCTTAAACAAAGTCTTGGCCCAAATCTAGAAAAAGAAGTCCCAAGTTCCTTCACAAAATATTACATCTACAGTGTCAGCCCATAGGAACCAAAGGGTAAGCACCTAATTCATGGGCATGAAGATTAAGGGTCATCATCAGTCACATTGACTGCTACTATGAAAACCGCATTGATTCCTCAGAAGTTCCATTTATTGTTTAGGTTGCCAATAGTACTGCATTCACATCAAATATCCAAGGTCAAAGAGCACCGAAGATGGAAGAAATAGCACCATAATAGGAGTGAGATTCATGTTTGGTAGCCCAATGACCTACTACAACTTGTTGCAGAAAGTTAAATTGAGGATAAGATATGGCCTATCCCAATAATGAAGGTCTAACCCAGCTCAATGAAAAATTGGCTGAGGTCACAAGCCAGGGTCAGCACAAGCAATTTCTCTTTCCAAAAGGTTGATCAGCCCTTGAGCTCTGAGACAGGTACTTTTCAAGCCTACCAATTCATGGTTCCCTATGCTGAATTAGTGTTAAGTCAAATCAGGAACCTGGAGGAACAGTGGGTGTTTATGTAATGGGATAGTTCTATAAACACCCTTGAAAAGCTATATATGGTCTACTTTTCCTCCATCAGCAATTTCCCCAAGGAAAAAAACAATCAGCTGCATAAAGCTGGTTCACTGATTATGACGTCAAAGAAAGACAGCCCATACCTATTCTCTATCAGGAATTTAATATTGTAATGACCAGAACTGCAGACATCACTAAAAAGTACACAACTGATGCATATCATGTGAAGGAACCATGCTAGTCCCTCAAGTCTGACGAACCGTAAAGAGACTCCACATGGGGAAAAGAGATACCCTCTTGAGTAAATCAAGTCCAAGATCAGAAAATACCATTAAACAGGAAAATATGGTCATTCAGAGGGAAATAGACAACAAAGAAAAGTTCAAAGCCAAATATTTGTACTGACTTTCCTCTATGGCTTCCTTTAGAGGCTATCCACGTGATGTTCACAGAACAACCAAAACCAAATAACGTGCAACTGTATAAAGAGTAGTACATTAACTTTTGGAAAGAGACTTTGCAGTCAAAAGTTTTGCCAATGCTAGACCCGTATGTAGTCATCACTAGGGAATATAAGTTGGCCTAGGCAGACTGAAAATAAATTCAAAATAAAAAAGACAATTAAGATAGGTAAATTATAACTATGATAGAAAGCATATGTGATACAAAATTACACTATAATGTTCACAGTACAAAAAATATAAATGAAACACTGCCCTAAATCCTAATTGCTGCCCCACCTGAATACTCAACTAAGAAATTACCTGGTTCATACTGAGATGTGCTAGGCAGAAGCATATGCTGAATTTTTGACAATTAAGAACTGAACAAACGATATATTTTTTTCCCACCAAAGCATTTAAAAGAAAATGAATATGTTAGAGCCTGAGACAGAACACTAAATCTTACATCCTTGACTCTGGATCTTTTCTTGGATCATATCCTTTTCTAATCCATAATGCTCGGAAGGGTCCATTAGCAAAATAGTATGCAGATCTAAAAAGAAGTCTGTATTTTAAAAATCAAAATGGTAATTAATTAAAACTACAAAAAAAATCAAGATAGAACTGATAGAATCAATAAAAAGACCTTGTCATAGGTAACCAGAACAAGCCAAATAGTACCTCTTCAGCTGGACATGAGAGATCTGGACACCTTTCTCAAGGAAGTGGGAATGCAAAGAACATTTAGGCCATATTGGGCGCTCATTGAAGAAGTTTATTAGAGTCAATTGCCAATCCCAATCAACAGAGTACCTTGGGATTTTTCCCACAAAATCGATTGCACCAGGGATCTTTGAAACTTTTTAAGTGAAACAGGTATAGACAGAGCACATCAACTATTTCTTAATGTGTAATTCAACAAAAGTTAACTGGGATTTCAGAAGAAATGGCAAGAAATAATCAATGCAACTTTTCAGCATGATGTGCTTGGAAGCTGCTGTAACAAGATATGATCAGTATACATGTGATTTGACAATTTCTAAGATATTGGATGAAGTTTGGTCTCCATTCACCTACACAATCCTAATTCCACGACTGAAATCTCAAGGCCCCTAACATGAAATTCGGTTTGATAGTACAGGAAATATCTCATGACACTTCCTACTCACTTCAAACCTTCACATACCTTCCAAAATTTTCTAAATGGCGACTATCCAGTTCTAATTCACACTCTGATAAGTAAACTAATGAATTAACAGCTGAACAGGATATCTTTTATGTTGAATTCAAGCGCCAGACATGGCGCAATATCCATCTGCAAAAATGTTAAATTTGGGTGTTCAGGTGGACAGAAACATATAGCCAAAACTTATGCTCAGAGGGAAAAGTTTGACTGAAAAAACAATTCTGGCAAATGGCAGCATTCAGCACAAGAAAATAAAGGCAAGAATCCAGCAATGATTGAGAAGACATGGAAATAGCTCTCTAGTGTTAGCTAACATAACTTAGCATGAAAGACAACCAACTGCTAGCATAGCAGAATCAAGCACATATACACTAGTATTCCCTATACCATACTCTAAGGACAAATATACGCTAACAAGATATAACATACAATATTTACTGGAAAGTGATGTTTCACAACCTCGTAACAAATCTATGTTTAGTCACATCAAGTTGGAATTTTTAAGATAGGCACCCTTCACAAAATTTCTCAACTAACAGCTTGAGTTGCTTCTCACTATAGTTACAATGTCCTTGAAAACATTAAAACATTGTGAACTGATGACGCTCAACTTCTAAAAAAAGGAAACAATTAGGAGTGCAATTTACTTACGGCGAGGTTAATGAGAAAGTAATATGAGCAGCAACTTAACCAACTTTTTTGATAGTTCAAAACCTCAGCTAAAAATTTGATTCAGCTCAACATAAGTTTTGCATGCATTAGGAGCCTAAGCATAAGTTTCCAAAATTTTAATGTGGGCATGTCCCAGAGTGAGGCCATACCGAGCTCTACTTCAACTAGTCATCCATGCATGGACACAGATATATCTTGGTTTTGCAATCATGATTTCTGTTCTCAATACATGTTTTTGAGGGAGACAGCTCTTTTCTGTCTTTCTGCTTTGCTTGTTATCTCTTCTTCCACTTGAAATGGAACCGGCATATGACCCTACCTCTACCTCTAGTATGCTATATCCTACCAGAGTGGATGAAAAGCAATAAACTATGCACAAATGGTATCTCATATGTTGTGTAAAAGACAGCTCCATAAAAGCCTAGATCATCACTTCCAGAAGCGTCTGAAGGACACTTGCCGCACCCAACATGATTTGACACAATCAACGAGTATTTAGAACAACAATAACACAGTTTCTTCACACTTTGTAATCGTTCACCTCAATAAAACGAGTATTTGTGTGACTGGAATTGAACCTGAATGAGCTGCTTTAACCACAATTTGTAGAAGCCTTGGTTGAAACAGAAGCAAGAGGTATCGTTGTATGCACATGCATAAGAATATGTTTCATGTTCTTTTTGCTATTACATAAAGAGTAATTTTCACCTTCAATTGCAATCATTTTTGTTCCCCATTTCAGTAAGCATGTTTCACATTGATAGGTGCCAGGTGGATCTGAAAATTACACCAGTACATATGCTGATCCCTCCCAGTGTTCTGAATTATTCAGAGACTAATTGATGCATTGGTTCCCACTACCTTTGCCAACTGTGGAATTTACCTTCATTTGGGAAGCATTCTATGGTTTAACTGTTGAGATGCAGCATATATAATAGTCGAACGAAGACTTGCTAGAAGCAAATTGTTTGTAATGGTTCTTTTATTGCTTCTTCAGCTTCTCTTTTCTTCCTTTTTTGTGGGGTAGCTTCTTTTATTGTGTGTGAGTGTGCATATAAACACACGTATATACATATGATTGTGTGCTTATGCACATATAAGTGCATACATAGCAGAACGCATATATACATGCATGAGAGAGAGGGGGGGGAGGGGGGGGATCTTATCAATGAAAGTGTAGCATAATGTATCAAACAAATACCTCCCACTTATACTGCACTATTCTCCCCTGCTTACGCTTTGAATTTTCAAAGCCCACCGCCCTTAAGCTGGATAAGAAAACAGTCAGGGAGATAGTAAGTGAAGAATATAGTGATCAAACCATCTAGAAGCAGCACATCGTGTTGAACGGAAGAGCTTATATACATGATACCAAATGAATTAGAGTGAACGATTTTAATCCTTATCAAAGGGCATAACAGGAAGATGCATAATTGTCGAAATTTAAGATATATGAGATTAAGATAAAAAGATATCAGAATCCTCATTATGCCCCTTAAGATCCTCAAGTCAAAAAGATTATGAAGATGAGGACAATAAATGAAATGCCAGAAACACATTTCTAGCCAACTAAACACATTACAAACCACCCAATAGAGAAACTGTAACTTCTAGAACAAGTGTTCTTGGATCAAACTATATGTCTTGGGCAAGCTTCTCAGGGATGCCCTTAAGTGCGAAGAATGGAGGTACCAGCATAATACCAGAAGAATTGAAAGTGGATAATTTTAACCCTGTGAGGAATGTGCAATAATTTTAAAGAACATAATATAGATGCATGATCTGAACTTTAAAGATAGCTACCGTTACTAAGAATAGAGAAACAACAATATCCTCATAATCTCCCTTCAGGTTCTTCAACTGAGAAAGAACATGAAAATAAGGGACAACAAATGAAATGCTCGAATCAAATTTCAAACTACCAAGTGTAGATACTACAACTATAAAACAAGCGTTGCACTAATCAATCCATATGGCTTACACAAGATTCTCAGGGATGTCCTTAAGCGAGAAAAGTGGAGGCACCAACATCATCACATCCTGATCCATATCCATAAGTCCACCCATATCTAATAAATAACAGGTCATTTTAGTGGGACCACACAAAGAGATATAGAAAGAGTGTAACTACAATATACATTTGAAAAATAAATAAAGGAAAAAGATAAGATGCTCGAGAGATACCAAACTGTGGCTGCACCCAATGCCTCTTCTTTTCCCTAGCTACATCAGCATGAACAGCAAGAACATGTTGGTAGTCTACCATGCCTGAAAAGATGAGACCAAACATAGGAACTGAAATACTATAAAAAAAATCACAATTCATGGAAACCACACTCATTTCTGATACACGTTATTCACATAAAGGGTAAGCATCCTTTATTATTTATATATATTTTTTATACAAGAGAAGGCCACAGCCTAACACAGGCACACACTCCATGCACCCCCCTGGGAGTTGAACTCCCTACCAACAACACAGTCGTCAATACACCCTACCAGTAGAGATAACGCTCTGGGTGCCCTTTATTATTTATATATCAAACCGCCATAATGAGTTCATAGAGAGAAGGGAAGATGTAGACCTGATACAAAGTCCTACGAGCCTCACCTTCGAAATGGTAAGCAGTGGTAACCCTAGCTACAACATCTGCAGATAGCTGTGAGGATGCGACTGACTCATCCTGCATAACATGCTTGTCTGCATTACCAATCACGCATTCTGCTTTAGTCGGACTTCTGTCACCATGATTTCTTGTTTCATTAACCTTCTCCACATCCATCCTTTTAGAATCCAAATGCTCTGAAATATCTTTTGCACAAGAAGCAGTTTTACCATTGGAAAACTTCTTCCTAGATAGCTTGAGAAGAAGACCGTTGCAGTGTCTCCGTTCTCCAAATGCAGGATGTGAACAAGGGTCTTCAGGGCGAAATCGCAGCTCCAAATAATTGGTGAACGAACTACGTGCCTGAAAAAAAGAGCATATCAATCTGATGAAGTGTAGCCATTCATGTACCATGCTCTAGGATGCATCACTTGATTGATAAATCATGAAGAAAACGTTAAGTAACTCCAGTTTCTAGATCGTTCAGCTATAATTTTAAAACCATGCCTTCATGTGAGAGAATGTGTGCATAAATATATACTAGTGTTTTGGTTGCAATTTTAAAGCATTTCACGACCACATCAAAACCTCCAACTTAAATACCATTACCTTTCCAAGGAAGTTAAATGTTTAATCATGGCATTGCAAAACCTTCAATAAGAACACCTACAAATACTATACCCCAAAAAGAAAACGGTTTAATACTTCTGACTCTGTATATAGTCACCATATCGACCTCTTGTGAAGTGAAAAGCAAAAATAGAACAACAGCATGAAAGCAATACTGAGAATGAGTAGGTTAATAGAGTAGGTCATTAGCAGAAGAGTTATAATGACATCAAAAACTGGTTCTCCCTTTCATTACTAGTTTAGAAGGAACGCCATGATCTCCAACAAAAACCACTTGATATCAATACTTTCAATGAAAACACGCTTGATATTCATGAAAACGCATAATATAATCAAATAGAAAAACAATGGAGTATAAATACACGTACAAATATACATCAAATTCAGCTCTAAGAGGCTAAGACTATTTGGTAAAAAAATACAAATTCCCAAACAAAAACCAACCAAAACAAGCACGTTAATGCAGATTGGAGAATAAACGCATGAATTCCAATCAATCGATTTCGAAAACTCCCAGAAAAGAACGTAAATTGAAGAAATTAGCAAAAAGAACGTAAATTGAAGAAATTAGCAAAAAGAACTCTAAATTGAACCGTCATCTCCGGATCAAAAGCTCTCTCTTTTCAAAGCAACAAAACCAAAAAAACGGAAAGGGCGAAGATTATGTTGCAAGAAATCGATCAAGCGCTGAATAAACCAGTTCACAGAGAGATCGGATACATAGATTCCCGCTGACCTTAAGGATGCCTTCGTAGCCGCCCAGGGTTTCGACGGCACGGGAGGAGGAAGAAGGGTACCCCGGGTAGTGCACGGCGAACACCTCGTCCTCCGGGATGGTACCCGAGACGCTGCCGTCTCGGATGGTTCCCATGAACGACTGACGGGTCGCACTTTCTACTGCGTCAAGCAAGAATGTTCAAATCAGAACACCATGGTTCCAAAGGAATACGACACTGATTGTTTTAGAGAGAGAGAGAGGTCGGACTTCCTGGCGAAGCCCACTAGTGGGTTTTTTATTATAAGGACCTGTGACTGCGAAACTGGAACCGTACGTCATAATCAAACGCCGGCCTGAGGATGGGCCTCTAGAACTGAGTTCCAGTTCCATTGTCCCGGACTCACAATCAAACACAGTCTTCGTTCTAACTACTGATACTACATTTGTTTATTTTATTATATTTATGTTAGACCTATCAAAACCCCATTAATATGTGAAGCTCTTACTTTTCCTTTTCCTTTTTCTTTTTCTTTTTCTTTTTTCGTGACAAGCAAGTGTGGTTAAGAGGACCCTACGACATGCATCGCCTGAGTATTGAACTAATGATATTCAACTTGAATGTCTTATTTAAGAGAGTTATGACTCTTTGATTATGCTTATGAAAATTTCTACAATTCAGGCATGATGAGAGTTAATTCATCTGACTCTCATGTTGCAGGTGATGAGTTCGATTCTCATAGCGTGCATGCGTGAGCGTGTGTTAGGATTTGGCTTACCTTTAATAGCAAAAAAGCTATACCAGTCTAAAATTAATTATGAGTTGCTACCCAGATCCAGTTCCTTCCATCTATGTTCATATGCAGTGGCTGGATCTTAAATCTGATCCGAACCAACCCATTTCAGACGATCATTCCAACTCGATCAATCGGTTGTCCAAGCTCCAGCCTCCTCCACTCCATTCGTCACTTCCGTCTGCCGGTGGGTCTGGCCATCTCTCTCAGTCTCTCTCTCTCTCTCTCTCTCTCTTGATCAAGTACAATGAAGAGTAGTCGGAATGAAAGTTGAAAATCGAAGATGATGTTGAATCGTTGATTCAACATCTTCGACTGTGAATCGTTGATTCAACATCTTCGACTGTACAAGTATTCCAATCCTCAGTGAAGCTGCGAGTCCTTGAAATATGCGGTTCTTTGTTTGGTTATCTTCAATCACGATCTCGAGAGGGTTCTTGTTGCGGGGCTTCAATGTTGTTGTTTGTATAGATTGGAAAAGTTTTATTCTGTTTGAAGCTCACCTCAGTTTTGGTGTTTCAGTAAATTCTTGCAGTCGAAATGAGTTACTTCTTAAGAGAAAAAGAGAAATATCTCATTCATTTGATTTTTTCATTGACCTTCTATTGTTATTCTTTTGCGCAAGAGTAAAGATGACAAAAGTTTATATAATTCTTGGAAGAAATAGGACTGCTTGCATTGAATCTTTTATTTTCTTTTTCTAATTTTGTGATGGAGCCACCTCCATTGACGGATTGAGGTAGGGCATTCACCTCACCCGAAATCTCGAAAACAAACTTATAGCCCATGTTGGGATTCAACGCCATAATACATAGTTCGCCTCGCCCCATCCAAAAACCATTCCACAGAACAATGTAAGCACCGGTCCTGAACCTGAAGCCTTTTTCTTCCATGAGCCTTGACTCTTTACAGTGCTGACTCTTTCGAATTAATCTTCAAGCATAGAACCAAGTTAAGTGTTTTAATCCAAGTCAAAATCTTGCATCTAGAATTGTGTGTCAATAGTTCACCTGGTTAGCGGGTCGGTCACGAGATCGATACCCCGGGGGGGAAAGTGTGACATGCGAGCCAACCTGGCTGAGATTGGCAGTCATTCGTCAAATAATGATATCAAGATTGTGTTCCATACTGTCGGGACAAGACCGTGAGAGACAAGCCCACATGCACGCACAGTTTCGGTTGGTCTAATCCACCCAGCCAGGTGACTAAAGACGTAGACTGGTTGGCCACCACGGTCACCTCTGCCTTTGGGCCATGTGATTTGGGGGGCGTCTTGCGTGATTCGACACTAATTCTCTGATTCTCTCATGTTCTTTTTTGTTTACTTATTTTCACTAATTTTTATAAAAATTTTCGGTATGAAAAATTATCTATCAAATAAATACACCATCAATATATACATATTGAGAAGTTACCATTATATATAAGAAAACTTAATCATGCTTACTTGGGCGACCAATGCTCGTTACTTTTGAATGATATGAGTGTAATTTATAATTTTTGAAAGAATTTTGATAAAGCATGAATAATAATATTATTATATTCATACCATCTAAAAATAATAAATAGAAATGAGTGAACAACATCCTATATATGTATATATAAACTGGATCAGTAAATAGAGATAGATATCACACCCATTTGTTTGGCTCATATGTAAGGGCTGTGTGACTCCCACGCTGGAGGTGGTGAGTTCGACTCCCACTGTGTGCATGTGTGTTAGGCTTCGGCTTTTTTTCGGTGCCAAACAAAACAGTCAGGGCCTCGGCTCCCACGGTTGCTAGCTTATACCCACTTTAGCTGTATGAGGATGAGTATTAGACTTCACAGATTTTTGTGTTCCAGTCATATTCGTGTTGTGTCCATTCAATTTGTATTAAAAGTAGGTTAACTTGAAATTTGACCCAACCTTTTGTGTAAGTGGACACGATCGCTAACTTTTTGGGTTGTGCTCGAATTGAGTGTTGTTCGATCTTTGGAATTGCCAGCGATTCCAGGTTTCATTAGTTGTGTTCATACTTGTCATGTCTTCACATAAATACAGGACAGTGCAGATTTTTTCGTGTCACTTTGGATAAACATGGAGCACAAACTTTTGACGTCGTGTCAAAACGAACCAGGACCCCCAAGTCCTGAGATTTTCCAATCTCTAGACAGGTACAGTGTATTTGACAAGTGATTTTACTCTCTCTCTCTCTCTCTCTTTATATATATAAAGAGAGCCCAACTATGTCACTTCTCACATGCAATTTTATTCTCTCTCATGGGATCATGCTCACACGAAAACATGTTCAGTCATTACTTTTAAATGATATCTTTCGTATCCTTTTAAAGTTTATTACAAATTTTAAAATTACAATCATATCAATCACAAAGATATCATTTATATATATATATATAGAGAGAGAGAGAGAAAGAAAGACCGAATGATCTAGAAATTGGTATCTAATGGAGTGAATAGCCACGAAACTATTTAAGGTGGGATAAACTATGCATTATAACCGGGATACAACTCTAAGCTAAATCCTTTTTCATTCTATTTCAAATTTCAGGTAGTGTACGCCTCAATTTCACTTTTTTATGAATATATATAGGAAAACAGGTTCTTGCCCACCATGTTTATTAATGTGATTATTTTTCAATGATACGAGTATGATTTTATAAATTTTATAAATTTATAAATTTATAAAAAAATATTATTATTATACTCATGCTCCTAAAAAATACTAAGCGTGTCATTAATGATGAAAGGTCATTCTATATATAGGAAAACTATATCATGCTTAACGGTAGCATGTCCAACTATTACTTTTTGATGACATAAGTTTTTAAGTATAAAAAATAATATTATTATACTCGTACCTTTAGTGAAAGGTTAGTAACATCACGGGTGTGTATGAACCAATGACTATATATATACTGGCCCAGAGTTATAAACAAATAAAGCAGTAAGCTTGATCATGCATTATTCAATTCAATCAAAGACGAACGATATCTGATGCACATTGATGTCAAAGTACAGAAGAAAGTTCATCGCATGGTGGCATGCTTCACCTATATCGCTCAACGCGTGGATGAAAGGTACTTGGCGGATCCATGAGGTGATCCTATCTACCTCACATTTAGATTCGGGGTCTGACGCACTGATGAAATTCACGTCGAGATCTGAGCCTACCTTGTTATGTCCCGTCCCCAACAGGAGAGTTGAACAGACTTGGATCCGGCCAACCACAGTCGGGTGATCCTTTAACAACACCGATCCTTCCCACATCAATATACAAATTGACTCTTTTCTTTTTATGGACATTATCTAGTAGTATAGATGCTTGTAGAACAAGAGACGGTAAGTTTTGGGATATAAAACAGTGGAATGTTTGCATGATGTAGATATAGTTTGAAGAACAAGTATTTCAGCTATTGTATATAAAAATGCAACAGTATGTAACATTTTATCAATAGCAATAATGATACAATCTTGCAATCCACAAGATAAATTACATTTCTCATAATACGCCTCAAAATGAGCTGAGCTAAAAATGTACATTTAGATCAGACCATTCTTTTGTGTTTGCGCAAAAGCGCTCACACCCAAACGGACCAAGTACCAGATCCGGGTCCAGGCAACCAGAAAACTTTCTTCCCCCATGTCCTCCTTGTTTACTGCACGGACCGTCCGATCCGATAAATTATTCCAGAAAAACAAAGGAAGTGGGACCTACCACTTGTGGGACCCACAGCCCATACTTCCTCACCATTCTTTATACAAGATAGTCCAAGAGAGTGGGGCCCGCCACCGACACGTCATGACCTGTAACGCCAACCCTCTCTAAAAGCTCTTTTTTTTTAATACTTTCGAAATTCTCAACAACAGCCAAATATTCCACGTCAACCCGTTTCCTCTGCCGCTCTGCACGCAGTAAATTTGCTCACTGTTAACGTTTCTCTTTTCTCGGTGTTCCGCCCCAACCCGCCCCGAATTCCCACTCCCGCCCATGCCTTCCCTTTATTATTTGCATCAGAACCACGCATCTCGAGAGCCCCGCCTTTCTCAGCCGTCCGATCACGCCCGGTAAATTTTTGGATCGGATTAAGAGTAGATCCAGATTACGAAGGATTTGTTAATCACGAAACACTAAACCTGCTTTGCCACTTGTTAGCTTCGAGAGGTTGCTTCCGGAAACGCGCTAAACTCGTGATTTCGGAGACGGATCGTGGGTTGGGGGTTCGGATCAGTGTGCTTTCAGTTCGATTCGGAACTGAGGCGCTATCCGCCGGGACGACGTCCAGGCGGATCTCCCGCAGGGGTTGCTCTTCCGGAACCGATACGACGGAACGTCGAGTCGGATCGGATGGACCCGTACTGTAGCGGCCGCTGTCCATCATGATCATCTCCGATCGCAGGAACAGGAGATCCGTCGGCTTGATGTCGCTCCACCGCTGCTCGAGGGCCGGAGAGTCGGAGACGACGATTCGGTGGCTGAGACGCCTCTCGAAGCTCTCACGGTCAGAGATCACCACGTCGGGAAGGAGAAGCTTATCTTTTCGGGGGCGATCGAAGCATCCAACACTTCTCACTGTCTCGGAGACCCTTTTCCGGCTGACGGCCGAATCTGCTGAGACTCGAGATGAGACGGCAGTTGGGATAATCGGTGGCCGAGTTGATCTCTCTCCGGCAGAGGAGTGCCGGCCGGACACACGAGCCGGTGCGGCAGCGGGAGGGACCTCGCCCACTTGCTTCGCCGAAGGAGGCGGTGAAGATGGGGGAGGAGCAGATTCGAAAGCTTCCTCGATTACGAGGAGAACGTCTTCCGGGTCGACTCGGAATCGGCAGAGCGGGCAGGTGGCGTGCGACTCGAGCCAGGTATCGACGCACTCGACGTGGAAGGCGTGCTTGCATTTCGGTAGAAGCCGGAGGATCTCGACCGGCTCGAACGGGTTTAGGCAGACGGCGCATTCTAGTCCGTCCTTCGCCCCCCTGAGCGATGCGAACCGGAAAACCGGGAGCGACTCGATAACCTTGCGGGCAACGCCAGAGTTCCGCCTGAGCGACGAAGAAGGCGCCCCCTGGCCGTAGACCGGAATCCCTGCTCCGCCCATGGTTCGTTTGCAATGCTTTGCGTACAGAAGGATCAGGAACGTCACGGAGAAGATCGTCGTGAGAACGCCGATGATCAAAATGATGCTTGGCCTGAAGGGGGCGAGGCTCGATCGGTCCATTGCTGGAGCTGGCAATGATGCAGGAGCCATCGGCGCCACACCGGGCTCCTCTGCCACTGTGAGTCCCTGGAAGACCAGGAGAATGAAGCAGAAGTAGAGCAACAGAGAGTTACCCGCGGTCGTCTTCATCTTCTTTTGATCCTTCGTCTCTCGCTCTGGCTCCCCATCATCTTCTTCTTCTTCTTCTCTCTCTCTCTCTCTCTGGGTGCGTCACGCCAACTCTTGGATCACGTTTGTCTGTTAGTTCAGGATCCCGATTTTCAGGGCAAACCGCGGAGCAAGAAGCAGCGGGTATGGCTGCGAGCTTCGTGGTCGTTTGTCTCGAAGCTCTTTTCGGATCAAAACCTTTTATAATCGTGACTCCAATATTGTACTCGGCGCAACCTTTTCCTCTTGCCTAAAATGAGAGAAATCGAAAACAGCTGGGACTAATTCCTCTCTCTCTCTCTCTCTCGGTCGAGGCACGTTTTAGAGGGAGAGGGAAGAGAGACGTGATATCGCGAAAAGGGCATTCGGATAACGTCTAGGCTCGCCATTAATCTTCATTTATCGCTCTTTCTGACGTCTTCTTCTCCTTCAATACTCTCTCTCTCTCTCTCTGATGGGAGAGACCGCCTTCTTCTTCCCGTCGCCTAATCATTGATGAAGGTATTTATTTGAAAAGACGGAATCGATATTTATTTGAAAAGACGGTGTCCGTTGAACGAGAGGGAGACCTCACGCAAAAGCTTGACCATGTACATTTACCGGTCTACCCCTTCTGTTCTTTTTGGCATTTCCGCTGCTCAGGGCTACATTGGTCGGGGGTCATCCATTCACTTCAAATCCAATTACGAAGAAAATTTCTTTGATTTGTTGAAAAGAAAATAATATTATAAAGTACGAATGATCCAATGACTCTAGAGATCCATATCCAAACATTTAGGTTTTATAACACATGAACAACGTATTGGAAAATAATAGTTCAAGAATAAGCAATATGCATTGGAATTAATAAAATATGCTAATTACACAATATCCTAGTTCAAACCAGAGATAAACCTTGATTACATGTTTACTATGATACATAATATGCTCAACAAAATTTTTAAAAACTGAACCAATTCCATTGATTGGAATCGCAACGGGGCGCGTAGGAGCATATGTACTTGAACCCATAACCATGCCTCATTTTTTGCCCCATATTCATGGCTATTACCTGTGAGGACCTGTAGGAGGGAGGATCTTTTTTTTCTACGCGTAACATAAAGGGTAAGCAGTGCTCAATACCCCAATTTTAATCCTAATAACCTTTTTAAAGTTAAAAATATATTAAATTAAATTAAATCATTCATTATAAACAAAAACTTTTATGGGTAGTTAAAAAAACTTTTATGGAGTCGGGCCAATATCGCCAATCCCATTCTAATAGAAAGTATAGTATGTTCCTAGACCAAAGGCCAACTCTGACACATAAAAAAGAAAGACAGCCGCACAGTCACTCTGTTTTGAAGACTAAGACTCGATTTTGGCCTGGACAGTCGCTGTGTCCTTGATTTAATCTCTCAACTCACAAGTACGGTAAATTCTTCAAAGTAAAATTTCTGCAGCAATTGGCATCTCTGAAGGGCGTATGTCCCAAGGTGTGGCTAGCAACTTGCCACAACATACTTAGTGCACTGGCATATGCTAAAATCCACTTAAACATACTATGATTTTAGTCACACACTCATTCATATGCTAAAATCCATTTAAACATCTCTATAATTTAATCAAGAAAATCAATTATAAATTTTAAATTTAAAAAACAGTATATACGATCACCATAAACTTGCTACTATACCTCTCTCTCTCTCTCTTTATATATATATATATAATCATGCCTCACCAAAGCAGCATGTATGATACAAACTTGCTATTGCCAATCAGATACGAATCGATCCATAATCAAATATGAGAACATCATGTTTTATAGTTAGTAGCCCCAAGAAAAAGAAGAAAACTGTTTTTTTTTTTTGTTTTGGATAAAAGAAATAAAACTAAACTATGCGAGAAAAAGAGATTAAACCTTAAAAAAAGAACAAAACAAAAATGATTTTCAAAAGGGGGAAGGAAGGTGGGGGAACGAGCCTAAATGCAGTGCTTGGTCAGGGTCCCGGTGTGTGTTGCCAATTTAGTCGCCATTGGGAGATGACAACTCGCTCCTGTAAATGCTGCCTTGAAATGACCCTGTGATTCCTGACTTGTGCAGTTTTTGTTGCAGGTTTACAATTTCATAGTTGAGTTACATGAACGTCATAAATGCTCTCTCTTTATATATATATATATATATATGACTTTTTTTAATGACCCATTTAGTAGGCGAAAATGCTTATGTGTTGTTATATAAGAAATAGTATATCTTTGTATTGTGCCTGATTGTGGATCAATCCGTATATGATTCAGGTTACTTTTCGCATTACTTTTATCATCTAAACTTTTCTAGTATTAAGGATTGATGTGATAAATACATAGTACAAATTACTTTTCGCATACATGAATAAGGTAAACATGTGTGTACACCTTATTCATACTCAAACCCATTTTATCATCTCAACTTTTGGATCTATATGATTAAGGATTAAGGATTGATGAAATAAATACACATTACAAATTACTTTTCTCTCTTTAAATTAAAATTTGTATTGTTAATATGATATGTGAATCTAATTATGGAGATATTTAAGTGGATTATATATAGAGAGAGTAGGAGATGCTAGACAACCTCTCATACTAGACATTACTTAGTTGTCACCACCATCCGCGATCAATCGGACGGTATTGATCAAGTCATCCATCCTGCATTGCATTTAATATACTCATGTGTATTAAATAGCACCGATCCTCATATTGATATTGATGAATGACTCCATTTGCATCGTTCATGCAATCATAGGGACATCACATATCGTTTAGTAGAGTCAGGCATAAGAGAGTGTCTACCAACTCTTTGTTTTTATATATATCCCAAATTCGGTCACCCAAATCCCTTTGTGTTCATGAAAGGATATTGATCTTAATATTGTGAATATAATATCAAGCCCCATATCATACATGATATTGATGCACATATAACATTTTCAAATGAATTAAAAATAGAAAAGCAAAAAATTAATGATACCGTCGATCTATCCGATGATAATGTGTGCAGCACATTTTACTGTGTGAGGCCACAATATGATCTTATGCTTGGAAAACCTAAGTTGCTATTTATTCAGATGAAAACAAAGTTTTCACCATGATTGGAATAAGAAGACAGCAATAGCTCACCTGGCAGGGGGATTGGCTCACAAGATGAAGATTGTGAGTTCAATACACACAAAATTGGCAAAAGTGTTGCAGCTACCTAAATCTTATCGTATCGATTAAGATAATGATAGAGAATGTCAAAATATTATCCTGTATGATATGATAGTATCTTCACGATATCAATTGAAGAACATTCAAAATATTGTTTTATAAAATAAATAAATAATAATAAGTTGAATTACCTAAAAAACAGAAAAACCCACACTCTTTTGATAAATAAATAATTTAAAACCTTGAATAAACCATAAAGTCAATAATGCACTTTTGGTATCTTCAGCCTTTTCTTCCCCACTCAGAATGTTGATTATATAATTAGGAAATGTGGCCCGAAATCGAACGTTTATTCGGCATTTAAACAGCTCTCTTGATATCCCCTCATAACGATTTCTTAGAAAATACGCCGTGCTTGTTTAGTATGACTGGCGACCAAACCAGGTTTCAATTGGTTGGATCCAGATTTATATTTCCGTTAGATTGAAAAGTTTGTATCGTATTAATTTGGATCCGTTTGGCAAGAAATGGACAACTGGATTTGATAATGGAAACACAACCAGATCCAGTTGTCATGTCAAATCGTGTTTCCGTATGGAATCCGGCTAACCTGAATAGCCCACGGTTCTATGTTGTTCCCCGGTTTTACTGTGCATTGTGCATCATATCTCAAGGTTGGGCCGTAAGCTTTTATCGATGAGGCAGAGACTAGAAGAATAGCCCACTGTTGACTGCTCATATAGCTATAATCCTCAATTTTATTTTTCAAAAACACTCTAGCAGGTCATTTGTGCCATCACCTAATACCAAAAGTTTGACATATGAGGGAGACGATTATGAATTTTCAGTAAAGCAAATAAATGTGTAGCTCGGGTCGCAAAGCAAAGTAACCGCTTACCAATCGGCTCGTGTCGGGCATGTCAAGGCTTGCCTCGGGTTGTTGATTTTCAAATATCTTCTTCTCCTCAGTTGATGATTACAATTATAAACGGAAGAATTTTTTGGGTGAGATGCACTTGTATTTTATATTTGACGTGCATAAAATTTAATATCTAAATTCATTAGAAAATAAAGATAGCCGGTGACTCAACGTACGGTGTGAATTTGATTCCGGGGTGCCATACCTGGTTTTTGCCTCTCCGTTGTAACCAAAGGTTCAGTAAATGGGCTTATGGATCATGTTTCCACTGCCATCTCTGACGAACAAAAAGAATGGGAATCTGTTTCTTGGCTTGAATAAACATGGAAAGCATAGCTATCTTCGAGATCGATGAGAAAACGATTTGGTGGCCGATGAATTCATATTTAATTTTGAGTGATTACATCGGGCATCAAAACGGGCACCCTCTTTATTCCAAATTCTCTCCTTTATGAATAGAGGGCAATGCACTACTTTATGATTGTGTGACACTGCCAAACATACTCTGATTATTGTCAAAAGCATATTTCTGGCTTTCCTGTACGTATTGATGTTTATTTGCCATTTTGCCTTTCTAATTTGTGAAGGTGGGGTTCCGGTGTTCTTTTAATCTTTATTCAAAGAATTACAAAATCATAAAAGAAAAAATTCAACAAAATCTTAACCAAGCTTGAACATATACAACAATAATACACTTGTGTTACCATGAGATGTATAATGATAAATTGACGGGAATGAAATTACCATTTTTGTATTTGGGCAACAAAACAGGCACCTAAGTTCAAAAAGAAAGCAAAAAACCTTGATCGTGTTATTATCAACTTTACATAGCCCGTGTTGCAACGGCTCTACTGGTCAGGGGGTTCGGTTTATAGAACTTTCCATGTGAAGGTCGCAAGTTCGACACCTGAATTCACATGCATGTTAGAGAGATCGTCTAAGCCTAACTTTATAATAAAAATAAAATCTACATGCCTCGCCTCCAATGGCGGATCTACATTGAGCCAAGGTGGAGCATCCACCCCACCTAAAATTTCAGAAATCAACTTAAAGCCTATATAGCTTATTGTATAATACATAGTTCGCCGCACCCTACATCATTGGAGGGGCTATTTGTCACACCCTAAAAGAGTTTCTATATCCGCCACTGCTCACCTCACCTGAGATGGTCCGGCGGTTCGGAGAATCAGGACGTCGAGGGTTCAATTTTGGGCAGAACTTTGTGAATGGCCAATTCGTTTTTATGGGTTTGTGAATCATTGCTATCTGTTCTGTACTTCACTGTCCAAGTGAATGAAATGATGGCCCAGACTTGAGAGTCCCATTACTTTGATCCCAAACGGACCTGAAACCCCTCTGAATTGTGAAATACAGCCATAAATACCATTTATGTCATCCAAGTGTGAGGTGATATATATATATATATATATATATATATATATATATATATATATATATATAGAGAGAGAGAGAGAGAGAGAGAGAGAGAGAGAGAGAGAGAAAACATAATCATGTCCGTTCATTACTTTTCGTGATGTGAGTATAATTTTAATTAAAAAAAAAGACAATACTATAGCACTCATGCTTATAAAAAATAATGGTTGAATTAGTAAGCAGTATGTTGTTTTTTAAAAGTATGAGTGTAATAATATTATCCTTCGTGACTATTAAAAGTAGATCGTGATTTTGATGTCAAACAAACACGAGACAACCCATTTTACATAAAGCAATACAAACAAGAGCGTCTCCTTTGTATTTTCTCCGTGTACTGTGGCTCTCATTAAAACCATGTGACAGAGATCCCGTGCCAATGCTGGAAGCGTATTTGAGAAATTCCTTGACATGCATCCGATTACCATCATGCTTGTGGGTTCCATTGCTTCAAAAAGAGGGTGTGAGTTGTGGATCTTGAGATCCAAAAGTCGGAATTGGATAAGGACCAGTGGGGTTCAGCATTAAGATACGGAATGGCTACAGTAGGATATTGCCGGAGGGGACCGATTCGCTTTGCTGGTGCACCACCGGAACCAGTTTGGATTGATGGATGCTTTCTTGCGTCCATATCTGATTTGGCCATTTCTGAATTGGATTAGATCCAAAATGCAAAAGTAGATTCAAAGATGAGAGGTTTACCTGATTAGGTTTTAGTGATGTCCCATGTGCAGCATGTCTACACCAGGATCCAGAAGGGTCAATTACTTGATACATTTAGTGCTCACATGGACATTATTCCCGTATAAAATATCAGCCATGTCGATTCACATTTACTACGAATTTCTTGTATTCAAATTATTTCATAATTGCTATGTCAACTAAAAGTGTTAATTCAAATTATTTCTTAATAAATATCTTAATTTGTATTTCCAACATTAGAAAAATAAATTTTCACGGCAGAACTAATCGGTCTCGAATATTAGTTTTAGAAAAACGAAGCAAGAAATGCAAATTGGTCTGGTGAAAGATTGAGTTTACAGATATTTTTTTATTTGAACTTTTTATCTTGCTAATTTACTGCAAAATATTTTCTACCAAGGATCTTCACCAGTAGGCTTTAAGAATAAAACTACAAAAATCAACAGAACGAGTTGTCTGAGCTGCCATGCATCTCTGGGCACCTGCTTTCTTTGTTTTTCTCCTTGAGGGGTCTACAACTCCCTCCTGAAAATGACTGGTGTGATTATGATGCTAAGATAATTACGGAAGGACGAAAAGTCAAGAGAGCTTCCTTTCATTCAATTTACGGTCCCTAGGGTGGTGATTTCGTGTTCTGTGTCATGTTTCTGTAATGTCATACCTTGCAGGTCAACCTGAACATGACCTGATTTTTTTATGTCACTTTTGGGGGGTAGAAACATGGGGTTTCGGATCGAGTTCGTTCTTGGTATTAAAGTGTGCCAAGTTGTGTTTTGTTTCATGTCATTTTGTATTCATTTCAAAGAATATCAACTAGAACACCACCAGATCATTTTTCATGTCACTCCGGATGGACGTACTTGAACTTCGTGTCTTGCTTTTGACGGGTTTTCATATTACATCTGAAAATGCCAGCAATTTTGTGTTGCAGGTCATGCTTATGTTGTGTTTTACCTTCGTGTCAAAACCAGGTTGACCCGCATATAATCCGATTTTTCATGTCAAAACCAGATTATCTTTCATGTCCCTTCCAGTAGACACATGCTTGGATGTCGTGCCTTTTTTTTATATTTCAGATCATGCTTGTTCATGTTGTGCCTTTGTGTTGAAACTAGGTTGACCCGCAGATAATCCAGTTTCTTTTGTGTCATTTTGGGTGGACACAACCACACGACTTCTATGTCATCTTCGTGTTGAGTTTTCATTTCATGACTGAAATCGCCACCCCTAACTGATCCTGGTGACGTAGAGAATGTGGTACTTGTATTTCACACGAGGAATCCGAATTTTCGTGTATTTTGAAATTTTATAAATAACAACAACAACAACAACTAAGCCTTTTCCCATACTAGATGGGGTTGGCTACATGAATTCTTTGTTTCCACTGATCCTTATCATGTGCCATGTTAGCAGTTAACTCACAATAAGCTGGATCATTCTTTATTGTTTCTTTCCAACACTTTTGTGGTCATCCTCGAGCTCTTTTAATACTTTCCAAATTTAGTTTTTCATACCTTATTATAGGTTCTTCTTTTGATCTTCTTTCTATATGTTCAAACCATCTTAAATGATATTCTCTCATCTTATCATCTATTGGTGCCACTTCTAATTTGTTTCTAATAACCTCATTATGTATACGGTTTTTTCTTGTATGACCACTCATCTATCTCAACATCTTCATTTGTGTCACAGACATCTTTTGTACATGTTGATGATTAACTGCCCATAAAATATATAGATGCTGTACCAAATTGAAATAGTGTTGCATGACAATAACTAGCCATATCTGGATATTAATGGTTTGGATTTAAGTTCCAGCCTCGCAATAACTACCAAATTGGAGTTCCGGGTCCGTAGTTCCAGCCTCGCAATCAAACTCGCCCCAAGTGACCTGGACACGGAATAGTTTTCCTTCTCTATAAAGGGAAAAGGTGCCATGAAAATGACAGCCAAACAGCTGATCGTACGAAATTTCGAATCACATAAAATTATTTCTACTTATTTCTAGGGACACTAATAGCACATCCACAATTTTTTGACCTTCAACTTCAAGGTTCTGCCGATACTAAGTATAAAGAATGTTTAGTGATAAGAAATCCAGAAGGAACCTTTGAAATAAATAATGCATCTTCTGTTTTTTTTGGTTGATAAATAAAGAATGCTGGGCCGAATTTTCACAGAAAAAGGCAATCATTTAGTTAATCAAAAAATTGAACAAAGAATTGTACCCGAAGAAGAGCAATTTTAAAGCGGGTACAATCCCACGGAAACGTCTTCTTCTCGATGGTGACCTATGACGTGGCTATCAATCGCCTTTATTATGCTCAACGTGCCCCCGTACCCGCAAGCAGGACATGAGAAGGGCACGAAGCGACACGTGAAGCTGGAAACGGAGCAAAATGCTCAATAAGTGGGGATGGAAGTTTGTTGCTTAGGTCTCACTTACGTTAATGCATGTAGATAACCACTGCGGCCAACCCCGTGTCTGATTCGGTGTCCTAGACACAACTAATCCGATTTTCGCCATTATCAATGCTCTCTCTCTCTCTCTATCTCTCAAGGGGGGGGAGGTGATAACTCTTTTCTAGGTTCGACTAGCCCGTGCGTTTTGTTGTGTTTATATAAGTCTATTATCGCCGTCTCCGTCCTTTCACGGATCTCAATTTATCCATCCCTGCATTGTTTTTCATAATTTCTAAGTTCTTTTATTTTTGTTTTTGGAGCTGGAAATCTGAGGGAGGTTTCTTCTTTTGCCTTCGAAGAATCGAATCGGTTGAGCTTAAGGAGTTTGATTGAGGAGAACTAAGCAGAGAGTTGGCGGAAGCTCAAGGTTTTGAGGTTTCCTGATCAAGGTTTAGACATTCATCATATTCATGATGACATGTATTTTGTTGCTTCAGCGCGATTTGATTTCGTATATGAAAATTCGGCTTTGGCTCTGATTCCTTCTCCGTTTCTTTCTTTGACTTGAGTAAGAATTTGAAGCTCGGAGGAATCGGTTTTCGATAAACTTTTTGATCATTTCCTCGTCAATTCTCTTGAATTTCACAGAATTTTTGGCGTTAACTCCGTACGCGTGTTTCTGAGGACTCCGATTTGTTTTTCTTGCTTAACGATACGAATACTCTTAGATCCATCTGATACGTTCCGGGAGATAACTTCAGTTGCTTCAATGGAGCTGGTTTCAGGTGATTCTGCGTAAAGTTTCGCCCTCTTTCTTGCTTCGAATAAAAGATCGAACTGAATTTTCTTATTTTTCACTCCGCGTTTCCTTGTGTAAACTTTCTCCTTTTTCCTTTCCTGCTTGTTTCATTTCTGATCAGAAGAAACACGGCATTTGCTGATCGACGTAGAGAACAGTGAGTCGATCCCCGATCTGCCGAAGATCCAAGTCCGAAACTTGACGAAGGGATCCGAAACAGCCGTCCCGATCCTCTCCAGGGTGTCGTTGGACGTTCCTAGGGGCGTCGTGGTCGGAATCATCGGTCCCAGCGGGAGCGGCAAGTCGACGCTGCTTCGAGCCCTCAACCGACTCTGGGAGCCACCCGCCGATTCAGTCTTCCTTGACGGCCATGACATCACCGGTCTCGACGTCCTCACCCTCCGACGCAAAGTCGGCATGCTCTTCCAGCTCCCTGTCTTATTCGAAGGTAACCGCACCGATCTATCTGTTCCTCTTTTGTCTTCAGAGAATTAGGACAACCCGTCGAATAACTCCAAGGTTAAAGATCACGGTCGTCGGAAAGCATATGCTGTGCGTGCGCGTGAGAGAGAGAGAGAGAGAGAGAGAGAGAGAGAGAGAGAGAGAGAGAGAGAGAGAGAGAGAGAGCATACACACATGTATGTATGCGAATATAGGAATTTTACCAAATTCGTTGATCAATTAGAAACATATATCTGTAGAATTTGGATTTTCCCCTTAGAATATTACTATATAGGCAGAAGCTTGGTCAGGTTATTATTAGCGTTCTGATGATTGACACAGTTAATGCCTTCCCTTGATAACATTTTATTAATTAACAAACTTCTATGAGCAACACCATCCACTTGTTGCTTAATCAGATTCATCAGCATACGCTTGTGATGAAATTCGCAGAACGATAAGAGAAGTAGGAAGGAAAGATTGGGCCTTCTCGCAAATGGTCCCAGTCAACAAGAATCTGAAAGGGGAAAATTGAAGCAAATCAACAAAAATCGTACAGCTGGGGGAGATGAGGTCTACTCGAGTCGTTTTTTCTCAAACTCGTGCTATGAGCCAATACGATAATACAGAATACATCATTGGTCAAAAGTCACTGTCACTCCTTTTGATTATATATAAAAACCATCGTCACTCCTTTTAATTTTATATATGTGTGCAGGGGTGCGCACTTTCTTATTGCCATTGTCATTCTCGTCTGTTTGCGGTCAGGTGAAAACTTTATTAAAAAATGAATTAACTTTCTTCAACTTAGTACTACAATTGTTATTTTTTTCATCACCAAGCTAAAATTAGAACACTAGAAAAACGATTGAAAAAGCTTCGTTAAAAAGGTAGAGAAAACTAAGCTATGAAAATATTAAAAGAGAAATAAGAAGACACAAAAATGTTGAAAAAAACAATAAAGAATGATTTAACATATATTGAATTAAATATTAAGAGACATCAAGAAGCTCTATAAAAATGACCATCACGGGTTAGGTCCTTTTGTTTTTATAGAGTGGAAGTTGGGCTGATATTATTTTGGTGATCTGAGCCACATGCTTCTTGTCTTGAGACAATAAAGTAAAAAAGATGAGAGATTCTTTCCGTCCCTTTTCTAAAGAGTAAATAGGCTACGGCCAGTACCTTTTGTTGTTGGTTTTCTATCCGCTGTCAAACACACACATATACAAATAAATATATATATATATAGAGAGAGAAAGGATAGTTATAAATGCTCAAACTCTATTCATCCTCAAACCTATTCAAACATCTTCACTGTTGTTTGATTAACATGACAATAGAGATTTGAATTAAAAATATTGTTATACTTTTATATTTTACATTTAATGTATACTTTACATTGAAAAAAATTGCTTTATAACCTCAAACACTCATATGAAAGATGACACAATTGTCTTGATAAGGTAGATTTGATTATGAATGAGGTTTGATTATTTACTATATATATAAAGAGAGAATGTGGTAAATACACACACTCATTTATGTCCGAACATTTTTAACGATCTCAATCATTCAATCGTTGAAGTCAACAGTTGAGTTATGAATAAAAACAAAAAAAAAACACTATTGTACTTTTTATCATGTGCATTTAATGCAATTGACATTGTTTTACTTTTTGCTTAAAGATAACATTATTGATTTCAATTATCTAAATGTTGAGATATTTATGTAGATTTGAGCATGAATAAGTGTGTATATATAGAGAGAGTGGTAGGACACTCATCCATACTTAAATCCGTTTAAACATTATCAATATTTGATCAACATAATAAAAAAAGTATTATTATACTCTATGTACTTCATATTTAATGCATATAGTATATTAAATGTTTTTTAAATTCAAATATCTACCGTTGATATTGTTAATCGAACGATGAAGATATTTGAGTAGATTTTAGCATGATAATTGTGCATATGAACCCCTCTCTCTCTCTCTCTCTATATATATATATATATATATATATATATATATATATATATATATATATATATATATATATATATATATATATATCGGTATACAACAACAACTAAGCCTTTTTTCATACTAGATATGATGGATTCTTTGTTTCTATCGAGCCCTATCATGTATCACATTGGAGTTAACTCAATATAAGCTAGATCATTTTTTTTTCAATACTTTTATGGTCTTCCTATTTCTCTTTTAATATTTTCACAATCTAGCTTTTCATACCTTTTCCTAAAGCTTTCTTTGGTCATTTTTTTACATGCCTAAACCATCTTAAACGATTTTTTTCATTTTATCCTCTATTGGTGTCACTCCCAATTTATTTATAATAACCTCATTATGTATACAGTCTTTTCTTGTATGACCACTCATCCATCTCAACATCTTCATTTCTACCACGAATATCTTTTGTAAATGTTGATGATTAACTACCAACACTCATAACCATAAAATATAACAGGTCTAAATTGTTGTTCTATAACATTTACCTTTCAACTTTAATGGTATCTTCTTGTCATATAAAATATATGTTGTCTCTTTCTATTTTAACTAACTTGCATTGTATGTGTGTTTGTATATGTATGTATATACATGTAGGCACAAATCCTGCTCATGACAAGTTATAGGGTACTGTCTTTGTGTACATGAACCAAATACAAGCTGGCCCGATAAGCTATCCAAGCTGGTAAAGTTGATTGGTTGAGTGTGTGGTGATATTCTAGTACCACCTCCAATGCAACTATGATGCATGATGTTGATGGATCTTTCATTCTCAGGACCACACATCTCAATACTTTTCAAGATAATCTCGAAAATCGAAAGGTTGGGCCCAAAAGAGCCGTCATCCAAGTTGGCATCACGCATCAGAGCTGCACTATTAGTTGTTACTTTTTTTTTGCTCATGTGAACCTTTGAAAACAATGTTAGTTCAACGAATTGAATGGGTAGGCATTGGCAAATGTTTTTTTACTCAAAGGTGCAATGTGTTCAATTAAAGTATAACTTTGGGAAAGCAGTACATGCTTGTTCATCTTGTTGTACTCCCTCGTGGTCATGTGCTCATCTCAACTCAGCGGTCGATAGACAGTGACCTAAGGTGGGGCGCCCACCACATCCAAAATTTGGGAAATCAACAAAAAAAATTATAGCCCATGATTGAGCTCGTGGCCTATAATACATGGTTCTCCCATCTAAATAGTTTCATGGACCATTGCTCACCCTAAAATAATTTCAGCGCTCAGCTAGAAAGAGCAGGTCACACATGAACCATCATTTTAAGTTGGCCAATATATGAACTGTTCGGCTTGTTCATCGACCCTATTCCTCTTGTGAATACACAGTTTGATGGGTGAAAGAAGCCAAATCTTTGCTCGTTGTTCGAGTCTGATTCAGCGTTGTGATGTGACTGATCTAGGTACCGTAGCGGACAATGTCAGGTTCGGATCACATTTGCGTGGCAAGAGGTTAACGGACGAAGAGGTGTCCAAACTGCTGAACCTAGCTGACTTGGACTCTTCATTTGCACCAAAGAAGGGCGCTCATCTATCGGTCGGTCAGGCTCAACGAGTCGCACTTGCCAGGACGCTTGCCAATGACCCTGAGGTAACCAGTTAAACTCAAGTGTAAGGCTAGATGGTATAGCTGCCTCAGGTTTAAGACTGGTTTTGTTTGGTTCTACCCTCCAAGGTTCGAACTTGAACTGCACCCACCTTGATTGGGTTTGTGGATGCAGGTGCTACTGCTGGATGAGCCGACAAGCGCGCTGGACCCGATCTCGACTCAGAATATCGAGGATGCCATCCTGAAACTGAAGAAGAGCCGGGGGTTGACGACGATTATGGTTTCTCACAGCGTGAAACAGATACAGAGGATTGCAGATCTGGTGTTCCTGGTGGTCAGCGGGGAGGTCGTCGAGGTGCTCAAGCCGGATGAGCTCTCACAAGCCAAGCATCCCATGGCTCGACGATTCCTTGAGCTCTCTTCTTAGGTCGTAGACCGGAAACAGAGCATTGTATGTATTATTTGATCACAAGGCCAAGAGGGCTCCATAAAACAACGATTATTAATGAGGGCTTGACTTTAGATCATATAATTGAACAATCAGTTTAGTTAAAGCTCGGAAATTGTATTTGTAACTTGATTATTGCAAGGCAGTCCTACATATCTTCAACAGTGTTATTGCCGGTAAAAAGGACCGAACAAACCATGAAAATGTTGATTGTACTTTAGGGTGTGTTTGGTTTGTGGTGTCCGGCCCTTAGTACTAGAATTGTAGGTCTAAACTTACGTAGGTTTTTAATTATGGTTTCGAGGAACCATGGTCAACAGTGTTAGTACTTAGGCTTATTTTCTTAATGAAAATCCAACGTCACATGTGTGTGTGTGTGTATATATATATAGGTAGAGAGAGAGAGCATAATCCATGCTCACATCAATTCATTGTATTTACTTAGAGTAAATTCATTGAGAAGCCAATCGTGTACCAAAACTTTATAGCATATAACTGTTTTTCTTCTTTTATGTGTATATATATATATAGATAGATAGATAGAAATAAATAAATAAAAAAGCCCACTGATAACAAGGTATTATGATGATGGCTTCTGTATTATAGCACACTGTCTGTTGTATGATTGGGTGAATGGACCAGGGTCATACTGTGGCTCTGTGCCATTTAGTTTTAAATAAAGAAATTTAGGCCCCGGCGTCCCCCCCACAAACACTTAATCAACCTTTGAAAAGAAGTGCAAACGAAACTAAAGTTTACCAAAAACAAATAGATTTGTCCAAAGATGACCCAATTGAATGGAAAAAGTTGTGAAGTTTTGCAATGAGCCTATATGGGACGATGGCTTGCGCGAAAGGACGATGCCCGCAACCACTGAACCATAACTACCCATTTATCAGCTAAAACACTTTCGACTACTTGAACTTTATTACAGTAGCTGTTAAAAAAACAATAAAGAAAGGAGTCAAAGGTAAACCTAGAGCGTTGGCTCACCGATAGGATTTTCTCATGCCAACTGACAGGTGACCAGTTTGATTCTCGATGGGTGCGTGTGAGTGTGTTTGGCTTCGGCCTCTCATTATAATAAAAAAAAGAAAAAAGAAAAAAAAATCAAAATTGAGTTAGATGACAGTGTTCTCCGGATCTATGAGAACTCAACCCAATCCAACCTCAACATGGCGAGGATTCAACTATTTAAATTTAACTTTTTCAATTATGTAATTTAGATGTATGAATTTAAAAATAATTCGATTTTAATGAAAAATGCGAAAATTTCAATCTAGGAATGTGTGCAGTGGTACCTAACTGTCGTTCTTTACATGCGGGTAGGAAAAGACCCGGACCGGTACACGTCCCATAACGAGGCAGGTATGGGCCATAATATTGAGGTCCGGGTATGAGCCGGGTACAGATATGCTCATACCCGACCTGCCCAAATGCCCCATGGTTAGCCCAACTTTATTTCCAAAATTGTAAATTACCATAGAGAGAGTTTCCAATTTATCGTGAAAAAGCAAGTCAAAGCTGTATTTTATAGCTTTTAGTACGTTAGTATCGTTTTGATTGGAACTTGGCGTCTCCTCCTCGCTTCCCGCCTTGGGCACTTTCACCGTCTAGTTCGTCGGTAAATCCCAGAAGTACGGGGAAATTTTGAAAAAGCGAAGGTCGGGTTTTTCTCCTCCCAATCAACACTCGCCAAATTTAGGAGGGGAGCAGATCCGGTTTCCCCGGCAAGAGTTAGTTACGGACCTCTCTGGGTCCATGACTGGGCTTTCCCCATCCCCACTCCAGAAAGCGAAAGTTCGGGAAGGCAATTCCGCTCAACGATCCATCATCCTCTTCCCATTTTTCTCTTTCTCTCTCTGTTTCTACATTTTCTGTTTGGACTTCCTTTTTCACCAGAGGAGAGAATCTCTCTTCAGGTAAAATCCGTAACCTGAATGAATTTCCCTTTTCCTGTCTTTGTCTCATTCAGGCAACGAGATACTTTGTCTTTTCATTATCTGAATTTTGGATGGTTGGCTCGTAGCATTATTTTATTGAATTTTATCTTATCGTTCGGCGCTGTTTCGTCGTCTGGGTTCTCCCCCCCCCCCCCTCTCTCTAAAAGTTGGGTTTTGCTTCGTTCTTTTTATGGTTTGTTTAAACTTTCCCTCGCTTTTTCTTTCCCTATTCTTTCCCCCCTTTCTTACATTATCAATATTTTATTTGGTGGCAGCCGTTGTCTCAAGGGTAGTTGCAATCATTTTCCAGAGTTTGCTTCGTCCGATTCCATGCGTGGGCGGTTGGTCGGTGATTGAGACAAAAGCTTGTGAGGTACGAACTTCTTGCTTTTTATCATGTTGGTTTTCTGACCTTGGCGGCAAGCTTTGGAACTTACTTCCTTTCTGGCGTTTTTGGTGATAAGATTCGAGTATAAAAGATCTGATAAAGGAAAGGGTTGTCTGTTTTAGTTTGAATTGATTCTTGAAGTTAAGTATAAAGGATTTGATTGTGCGAGGAGTTGTCTGGTTTTCGAATTTGTTACTATTGAGGAGACGGATCGAATTTGAATATTATTTGATAAACTGGTTCAGATCTTTACTTCAGCTCCTTGAGTTGTCTTGCTTGAATTCTGAAATGAAGCAGCCTGTTTGGATTACGAAGGTTTGGTGTCAACTATACATTTCGTTTTGCTTTTCTATTTTCTGGGTTTGGATCTCCCCCTAACTTCTGTGCATGTCTTAATGGGAATATTTTTGGCCGTTTATGTGTTGAATTTCGTAATAATTGACTGAATTTTCTTTAGGCTGGCAAAGCTGTTGCAGATTTTCTGTTATCAGGATAGGATCTACTTTTATACAGATTGGCTAGGTGGAATGTCAGGAAATGAGGACTAGAATTGAAGTGTGACAGGAATTGGATTGGAGGCTTTTTGAGTTAGCAAGCCTGTGCAAGCTGGATTCATCAAGGCTTATTCCTACATTTCTTGTATAATCATAAAAGTGGTAGCAGTTGTTTAATTTGGTTGAGGGTATTACTGTCCACTTGCTAAAGATGGAAACTTGTAATGTCAATGAGTAGAACCAGTGTTATCCGTATCATACCGTATCGTGGGAAGCCACGATACAGCCAAAAATTAATTTTTAATTTTTTTTTCAATTTTTTTTGTGCGTTTCTGGCTTATGTTTGCCTCTCTTCACTTTTCCTAAGGCATCCTCTAGTATGCTCGTTTGGGATTGCAAGCTGCATGCGTGTAACATGTAAATTCAGGTTAGTTTATAAGAAATTTATTGAATAAGAATAATTTATGAACAAATAACAATTGTGACAAAATCATTTACCTTTCTATTACCAACTTTTAGGTATATTTATGCTATAAATTTTTAATTTCATGAAATCGCAAACAATGAAGAACAATTTGGTTGCCTTAGTACATTGAGTGGGCATTTCAGAGCTTTACTATTTTAGGGTTCACCTTACACAACTTCCATTGAGTTGAACATGACCAACGTGTGAGGCTTCACTAAGCCTGTGAAGTGAGATCAGAAGTAATCAGATGACATGATTTTGACCCACAACATCCATCCATCATCCTTCTGTTTCAAACCACTTCCAGCATTAGTTAAAAAGCTAGTCTCCAGTAAAAGAAAAAGAGGATATCATCAAGTAAGAATATCACATAACTGGGGTATCATAGACTCAATAATCAAAGAAATGGAGCTCATCATTTTGCTCATTAAATAAAAATGAGCAAATGTGCCAACTACATGTATAAAGATAGCAGATTGTTAATTTTGATATATTAGAGGAGTGAATTATGGAAGATAACGAAAAAAATGCACTCCTAACCGAAGAAGACATTGCATGAATTAATTTGGAAGGAGCGCAACAATATCATCAAGGAGATGAATATTTTGATTTTGAAGCAGAAGGTGGTGAGAATCTTCAACAAGGAGAAGATGAAGATTATTTAGTTGATGATCGTGATTACAATATGTAAATGTAAATATATTTCATTTTTTGCTTCAAAATATATAATTTTTTAAATTGTTCAATGGTGAATGATCAATATGTATTAAACTTTGCATTGTATGAATTCTTTGCAATTATCATGTTTTTTCTATTTTTTCTATATTTTTTTTAATTTTTAAGATTTTTACTATAATTTTAATATTAAAGTACGAAGCGTTACGTTACGATACATCTATATTGTGGACCAAAATGATACACGATATGATACGCGTCGAACAACACTGAGTAGAACTATTGTCACTTTGTCAGTTTATACAACTACATCTGGGTCAAATAGTTTATATTTGAGAGGTAGTACTTTTTGTATTTTATTGAAAATGCTGCCTTGCAGCATGTAATTTCAGCTCTGTTCTAATATTAGTATTCCAAATTTGTAACTACTGATACACACACACACACACACACACACATATATATATATATATATGTATAGATGTATATGTATGTATAGATGTATAGATAGATAGATATAGATACACACTAAATATTTACATACATAAAAACGTACGTAGATGGATAGATATCCATACGTATATATATATGTGTGTGTGCAAACTCAAGTTTTCCTTTTATAGTTGATCTGGTGGATGAACTCTTTTGGAAGTCAATCTTGTGGATAGCATATAGTTTGAGGCCCTTTCATTAGTAGATACACACTAAATATTTACATACATAAAAACGTACGTAGATGGATAGATATCCATACGTATATATATGTGTGTGTGCAAACTCAAGTTTTCCTTTTATAGTTGATCTGGTGGATGAACTCTTTTGGAAGTCAATCTTGTGGATAGCATATAGTTTGAGGCCCTTTCATTAGGATTGTTCTACTATATCTAGTCCAATATCTTATGCAATTTATTAGCACTCAGTAACGCTCAGGTTGATGGTTGGATCAGTAAGAACTATTGTCTAGTGGGATCCCCTGCTTGTTAGGTGTCTACCGCAGGAAAGGATATAAAAGTGATGTTGTTCTATGTGCTTCCACAGTCATCCTGGTGGAGATACTTTCTCTGTCTAGTCTTTACAAATTTGGAATCATCGATGTGATGTCAGGTTGCATGCTATATTATATTACAGATGCATATCATAAAATGTTCCATGAGGAAAGAACCAAAAGATGGTTATTGGCTTGCGCTTACCATGTGTCTATCTGTGGAGGTGAACATCCAGCAGCAGACCTAGAAAGTTTTTCGGGTGAGTCAAAATTCAGTTGGGTGGTTCTTTTGGTTTTCATAGTATCTTAGTTGTGGCAGCTGCCTCACCTTGCTCATAAGTAGGTCTGCAACTCGAAACATGTGTTTAGATTTCATCTGAATATGTCGCGTTTGTATTGTTCAATACGTTACAATTTTGCTACCTTTGTTCTTCTATTAATGGATGTGCCGTTGACTAGGTTCTGATTGTTCCATCTATTGTTAGATTCTCATGGTTAGTGGGCTTAGTCAGATTACATGGGCTAAAAGGGCCAGTCCAAGCCCATCTTTTGATGGATGGATAACTGGAAGCATGTTGGCTGTAACCTGTTCCTAGCCTCCCAAGTCCACCTTAATCATTTCTGCCACATTTATTTCTATTTCCCAGTCAACACGTTTTTGAGCTCATTAGTCATAACCAGTTACAACAACAACAACTAAGCCTTTTTCCATACTAGGTGGGGTCAGCTACATGGATTCTTTGTTTTTTCATAGAGCTCAATCATGCGCTATGCTAACAGTTAACTCAACATAAGCATCATTCTTTGTTGTTTTCTTCTAACATTTTTGTGGTCTTCCTCTCCCCCTCTTAACATTTTTACTATCTAGTTTCTCATACCTTCACAGGATCTTTTTTTGATTGTATTTTCATGTGTCCAATTTATCTCAAACGATTCATTTTATCTCAGCTATGACTAATTAATTCTATATAATTGATTAGAGGACTCTTCATATTGTTTAGATTACAGATTGTGTGCAGTTGAGATCTTAAACTTCTTAGATATCGAGTCTCTTACGAGTATATTATGCTTCCTATGGTTTATTGGGGTGTTGGATTTGCGTAGTCTCGGTAATGGTTAAGCTACGCATTATGCCATGGCATGTGTATGCTTATTTTGAGGACTATAGGCTATGATCTCTCTATTAATGGTATGGTTGATTACAGCTTAGTATTTTCCACAACTTATGTCAAATTTATCTTACAAAACGTAAGTTTGGTGCAAATTATATTGCAGGGAATTCCATCTTCCATTTTTAAGAGCAATTTGAGTAATACTGCCTTTCACGGACCAAACATCATAATGTCAATCTCAATGAGAGATTTGGATTCTGCTTTTCAAGGAGCTGGACAGAAAGCGTATCCTTCTAGAACCTTTCTTGACGAGGTTATTTGTTGGGTCTTGTGCCCTGGTATTTGCCATTGTCACATTACATTTTGGTATGCAAGTTTGGGAGTTTCGGTGAAATAGGAGCAATGAGGTATATGATTTTGCCATCTATTAACCAGTTGCAAATTTTTTTTGGTTGTCTGGAGGTGGTAGTTGGAAGTTCAGAGGTTGGGAGATGGCACAAAAGTATCCAAGAGGAAGAATTGCACTGTAGTAGACATTTGAAGTTTTGAACTATTCAGATGTTAGTGTTCTTTTATGCATGTAAGAAGTAGGGTTAGCAAAAAGAAGATCTTTGCGTTGGATAATCTCCTTAGTTTGAAGTTACAAACCATTCCAACACCCAAGTTTTGAATAAGTCTGCCTTTCAAGAAAAAAGGAGAACTTTTCAGTAAGACTATGGGGCTTGGATGCTCCGTATCTTTGAATGAGAAAGGATTCAGTTTTGCAAATAGTTTCACTAAGCATTTAAAACCAGAGCTTTTGGAAAAGTTTCTATTTGCTAGATACATCACCAAGTTTTTCTCAACTAGATTGGTTTAGTCCTCAAAATGAGTCCATGTACCTCTTCAATTAATGTCTGAAAATTTGTATGTTTGGCTGCCATATACTTCTGTTGGCAGAGTTTGTTCAGACAAGTTTTCTTTCATCATCAGTACTTTGTGACTGATGCTCAATGACAGAGACTTTGCATTTCTTTGGTCTTGCTCAGCTGCTTATGAACCAGATGGTGAGCTGGTATATATTCCTTAAGCTGTGTCTTTAATGTTTCTGCTCGAGACTTGGAGACAATAAGTTTGGAGCAATGTGGATGCCTAAATAATATTTAGGACATTGTGAATTGTTCTGTCCTATTCCCTCCCTTGTGGTCCCTATGCATTTTTAGATTTTTTCCTTGACATTTACTAGGGGAATTGAAATTTGGCGCATTGAGAATTTTCGGCCTGTTCCTGCTCCAAAGTCTTCAGAGGGAAAGTTTTTCAGTGGTGATTCATATATCATCCTGAAGGTGAGCTAGATTTAACCCCTAGACAGCATATGTGTAATGTCTTGTACCACACAAATACACACACACACACACAAACTGCATGCTGCATGAACCCCAAAAGCTGGATAGATATTTATAGCGTTCGAGTCCTT
The DNA here is from genome assembly GCA_036023115.1 of Brasenia schreberi. Taxonomy (NCBI): domain Eukaryota; kingdom Viridiplantae; phylum Streptophyta; class Magnoliopsida; order Nymphaeales; family Cabombaceae; genus Brasenia; species Brasenia schreberi. The sequence goes on from JAYKKT010000049.1 coordinate 14,923,995, forward strand.
CAAGTTTCTTTACCACAGATTCAGCTTGAACATTTTTGGCATTTTCAGATTTATCTTTCTTTTTTATACTAGATGAACTGTGTTGTGGCATTTCTGGGTGCTACGTTGTACTGTACAGTTTGTCTGTGTGCGACAAGGTAGCTTGTAAAAGCTCTGCAACTGGTTAGTGAAAGCTCTGTAGCGAGCTATGGGTTAGGGTTTGTCTCTCTTGTACAGGTGTCCTTCATTTCCTTTTCTTGCTTTAAGTTTTAAAATCTTCAACCTATGCAAGCTTATGTATTAATCAAAATACAACTTGCAAGCAAGAAGGCAACAGTTGGAAAGTTTGCATTTGAATTTGATGATAACTGTTCCTCTTCTTTTCTTTTCATGGTATGCACCTTAAGGAGAATAGGAGAAATCTTCAATGGAAGATCTATAAGCACCATGTTTCTGTTTATGTCCCCTTTCTAGAGCTTGGTTTTTTTGGATTATTTCTGTGGAAATGGTTTGATGTAATCAAACAGATTCCACCTTGAAAGTTGTTCTTTTTGCCTCTTGTCCCATCATTTCTCAAATTTTTGGCGTTTGATTGTGTTATATGGACCTTTTCCGCTGATTGAATATTAGGATTTCTGCTGTACGTTGTAACATTTTCTCACTCCAAGTACCTGGGATCATCTATTACATCATTGATCTTGTCTCACCCTTGGTACTATTCATGCATGCAATCTGTATGAAAGATCTCCCATGTTGCAATTTTGATAAAGATAAAAGGATGATATGTGCTACCGATTTAGGAATATTTGGTGTTTTCCACAATCCATTCTGAAGTAAGAACAAGACAATGTCCATGGAAGTTCTGTATTCTTATACACTTCAGATTAACAGTAAGGAAATTAGTGAATATGCCAGTGTGTCACAATATCTGGATTCCAGAATGTTTCTCAAGGATCCTCTTCTGCGAGAATAACATGACACTTTCACGAGTTAACATGTTTCTCTTGTTTACAGACAACAGCGTCAAAATCTGGTGCCTTAAAGCATGATATTCATTATTGGATTGGCAAAGATACTAGCCAGGTTAATTTCTCTGTCTTTTTAATGTAGTGCTTCATGGACAAAATCAACCAATTTTGGGGCATAATGTTTATTCTTTTCCTGATGCAACTTTCCAAGTAGGATGAAGCTGGCACAGCTGCAATCAAGACTGTAGAGCTTGATGCATCATTGGGAGGTCGAGCAGTCCAATACAGGGAGATTCAAGGGCATGAGTCAGAGAAGTTTCTCTCCTATTTTAAACCTTGTATTATTCCTGAAGAAGGTAGAGTGGCCTCTGGATTCAAGCACGTAGAAGAGAAGCAACATGATAATCGTTTATTTGTTTGCAAAGGAAAACATGTTGTCCGTGTAAAAGAGGCAAGTTGTGATATTTGGCCAGTCATGTTGAAACTCTTGGTTGTTATTTCTCCCTTACATTAAGAAGAAAAGAATGTCTAAGATTTCAAGTTGGCCAGGTTCCCTTTGCCCGATCATCACTAAATCACGATGACGTATTCATCTTGAATGCCAAGTCAAAAATATTCCAGTTCAATGGTTCCAATTCTTCTATTCAAGAGAGGGCCAAGGCTCTTGAAGTAGTTCAGTACATGAAAAATGCTTATCATGACGGAAAATGTGAGGTAGCTTCTGTGGGTAAGTTGCATTGATTTGTTTTTGTGTTTAAAGTTTTCTTTAGGAATTTGATGCCAAAATCATTTAGCGTGACTCTTGACACTTCAATAAATTTATTTTCTCATGTCACGATCTTCAAGTAGAGGATGGAAAATTGATGTCTGATGCTGAATCTGGAGAATTCTGGGGCTTGTTTGGCGGTTTCGCTCCACTTCCAAAAAAGGTAGCTGCGGAAGAGGTTTTGAATACTGAACCAGTGCCCACAAAGTTGTTATGGTAAGCATTATGAGTACATGATTAATGCTACTTTCAATAAATGTTTATTGAATGTTGTGCTTATCTTTTATGCCATGCAGACCTGTTTAGTCTGAACCACATTTTCCCTATTATGTGCACCATGATCAATTACTGCTTTAGATTTTCCTTTTCTTGGAAAGAAGCATCTCAGGAATTTCAGCACTATAATTTGATTAGTTATCATAATCTTTCTTTCACCATTTAGTGTAGAGAAAGGGAATGCAATGCCCATGCAGACCGATTCCTTGACAAGAGAGCTGTTAAAGACAGAGAAGTGCTACCTGCTAGATTGTGGACTGGAAGTTTTTGTCTGGATGGGAAGAAATACTTCTCTTGACGAGAGGAAAAGTGCTTGTTCTGTTGCAGAAGTAAATTTCCATTTCATTGTCAGCGCTGCTGTGATGTGCTTCTTTGTAAATTACCTTTCTGTTAACAATTACATGCTTGTGTGCAGGAACTCATTGCTGGCCCTGAACGTCCAAAAGCTCAAATAATTCGGGTCATTGAAGGGTTTGAGACTGTTATGTTCCGCTTGAAGTTTGACAGTTGGCCAACAAACAGTGAGGTTGCTGTATCTGCTGATGGTAGAGGGAAAGTTGCTGGTAGGTGAATCCTTTTCGGTAAATTTTTTTCCCCTCATCCTAACTCTTTCAGTAACAGTTTACTGGATGCCTTGGATGTTTTAAACTTTTAAAATGGTTTACTCATGCAGCACTTTTGAAGCGCCAAGGACTTAATGTCAAGGGTCTAATGAAAGCTGATTCTGCAAAAGAAGAACGTCAAGCATTCATTGATTGCACAGGAAATCTACAAGTATGGCTGCCATCAACAACTTTTCACCTTAGTAGAATTTGATGTGTTCCTCTGAGCCTTGTTTGTGTCCCATCTCTGATTATTTCACATTATTAAGTTTGATACCCTAACCTCTGTGCTGATTATGATCAACTGCAAAGGTGTGGAGGGTAGATGGTGAAAACAAGTCTCTAATTCCACCCAATGAACAGTCGAAGTTTTATTCTGGAGATTGCTATGTCTTTCAGTATACGTATCCTGGGGATGATAAAGAGGAATATCTTATTGGCATGTGGTTGGGGAAGCAAAGTGTTGAGGTACTGCAACATTTGAAATTTATGTATTTCTTCTACTCTCTTGAATACCTCATGCAGCTTATGGTGTTTTATGTTGGGTAATTTACAATACATGTCTCACTTAAACATGGTTTTCCATGGATCAGTCTTCTGCAACCTCAATCCATGTTCTAGATTGACGAAGAAAGCTGAACTACTGGATTTCATGTTTGTAGTTACCTGTGTGGGTTGCAGCTGGAAACTCTAATGTGAAATTGATGCATGAGTCTCTAGCTAACAAATGTTTAGTGTCTTTTCTTGATATATGAGAGCAAGAAGTTGCACGTACATTGCAAAACGTGTAAATGTTCTGTGTTAAACCAGCCTGGGAGCCATGCACTCTGAATGTTAATAGGTCTCTAGCTAACAAATTCTTGGTGCCTGAAATGCTTGTTTTTTAATAGAAACAAGCGGTGTCTACATTTTTCAATACATGTGTTTGCACGCATACATGCATGATGCAGATACATGCAGACACGCTGGGAGAGAGAGGTCATATTTATGTAATGCCGGTCATGACATGTAAGCCATCAAACTCATCTTTGTTCACACAAAGAATGAAAATAAAAACGTAACATGCACAAATCATCTATGTGCACTTTCTTGTATTATATAATGAGTTTTCACAGCCATGGCCAGCTTTCCTCTAAAATACCTATTTCTAATTCTCTGCCTGAAGGCTTTCAGTGAGTCAGCAACTTGCTTTCCTCATCCTTCACAAAGATAAATTGCACCATGTTGCTTTCATGTGATGTGTTGAATGAACTGCACATACTTCACAACTGTAGAGGTTCTATGAAATGACTGCAACACTTTAAAGCTAAATCTGGTCTAGTAATTGTTTGGATTGTGCAATCAAAAGTTGACAGATGTGCAAAATTAGTGCATGAGAAGTGGTTTCCAAAAGACAAATAGTGATAGAAGTTCTACCATTTCGGTCGTCTATGCAGTGAAACAGAGGAAGTTTTTTGTGGTCCATCTCTTTGCCCTTAATGTACTCAACAATTTTTAGCTGGTTTTAGCTCATGCATGGATTGCAAAACTTGGTTTCTAGGATAAACTGTCAGTATTACATGACCCTTACCAAACTGTGAAATCGTATCTATCTAAGTCAACGACATGGACAGTGTTTTACTTTTAGATGTCTTGACATACATACTGATTATGCAATACTGGAGACACATGTCCTTCATGCCCAGTAATATTGGCCTCTTCGAAGTTTAAAAGACATGTCCAAGCTTTGTGAAAAGTGCCAGCATGGTTGAACCGCCATGAAGAAACCTAAACTAGCTGGTGGGTCGTGTATTTTGTCAATCCTTTTCTAAGAGTTTGTCTTGGTTTCTGTGACAAGAGGATACTGTCAAAACAGGGAATTTCACAAAACAGTCTAGTAGTGTTTATTTGATGTGGATAGTCGATCACCCAAACATGAAGAAGCTACCTATAATAGGATTGAAAATGGTAAGGTGAATGTACGCAACAGAAGGAAAGGAGCTGTTAAAAGAAAAGTTGGTTTGATATTGATAGTGACCAACAAAAGAGTGACATTCTTAAAGTGGTTCGGGCATTTAGAGAGAGTCAAATGGAGCTCCAGTGCAAAATTGTAAGAAGGGGAATGAATGTATATTGCAAGAGAGACTGAAGAAATTGTAAATAGTGTTGGAAAGAAATTACAAATCACGATCTTGCGCTTTTGGATTTTATTGCAGTATGTTCTAAGTCAGTCAGAATGGACATTAGGAGTCCATGTGGCAACCTCACCTAGTTTCGGAAGGACTTTGTTTTGGTATTTTATCTGGAAAATTTGGAGAACCCCCTCTGCATGGATTGGAAGCATTAAAGAATAAACTAACCTACATGGAAAAGTGGGTAGACAGAGGCTGGAGAACACTTGGGGGTTTCAGGATGTTGTTGTTTTTGTCATCTCAAGAGTCCATATCTTTAATTGTATGGCATATTTAAAATACATAGCTGTGTGCATTCACAGATTATTTAGCTCATTTCTCCTTTTCTAACGTCATCAAATTCTTTGAGTGTTATCTGTACAACTGACTTGTTACTAGCTATCTTGCATTAAGATACGTAGTTGGCCAAGTTTTGTATTGTTGGAGTTGCTTTTTTGCTCCTTGTCAGTCAAGAGCTGACATCCACATTGATTTATGTTCACCTTCCCCAATTATTGCTTTAATAGTAAATCCATTTGGTGATTTTTTTTTATTGTGGCACCACCAGTAACTATTTTAAGCTACTTAAAAGAGTGGTGACACATGTCAAACATAACATTTTTTGTTCATTGGTTCAGGACGACAGAAAGGCTGCGTTATCAATTATGAACAAAATGACAGAGGCATTAAAGGGACAAGCTGTTCAAGTAGTCTATTTTAAAATCTTGTTTTTAATGGAAATGTTAGGGTCCTCCCAAGTGACATACTTCCACATCTTGATGGTTTGATCATGAGAGATAAATGATTCAAAATAAATTAAAAAAGTAATTTTGTGATGGTTGTACTTGTTTTTATACTTTTTCAAGCCATCATCACTAAGGTAAAAAATAACTTTTTTGATGCATTAAATTGAAGCATTAATCCCTCACAATCCAACCAAGATTTGGGAGTATGTCATCAAGGATGACCTAGTATTTCTAGTATATATATATATAATTCCATAGACTATTTATGTATAATCAGCTCTTTTTTGTTGCATTTTTCTATTATTTTCTGTAGGCTCGAATTTTTGAAGGAAAGGAACCCATCCAGTTCTTCTCAATTCTTCAAAGTTTTATCTTATTTAAGGTATCTTAGTAGAACTTCATATTTTGTTCAGCGCAAACCAGCTAAATTAATGCTATAAGCTGAGTAAAACTGTCTGATTTGAACCTACATAGGGCGGGATCAGCCCAGGATACAAGAACTATGTGTACGAAAAGAACATTACTGATGAGACGTACTCAGAAGATGGGATTACTCTGTTTAGAGTTCAGGGTTCTGGACCAGATAATATGCAAGCGATTCAAGTTGAACCGGTACATTTGAAAACCCTTTATTCTTTTCTATTTCCCATTGTTTATTGTGTATAGCTGCAAAATCGTATGCTTTTCCAAATTAGGAACAGCAGAGCGACATCATTAAGTTATACCTACTTACTGCGTCCAATGCAGATTGTAGAACATTCACGTTGATTTTTACCAAAGGATTACATAAACTTTCTAGTCAGATTATCTGGCAGCTGACCACTAAAGTGCCTAATTTATGCCTTGGTGAAAGACTAATATGATAGAAAATTGACAATAAACGTGAACATACTTAGAGCAACTTTAAATTATAATAAATACTTAAACAAAACGTAAATGTAAACTAACTCTAATGGAGCACATCAGTGGGTTATGCATATAATCTGCATACATCTCTTCCAACTAGCCGGTAATTGGTTTTATGATAACTATGAACAAAACTAATAAATCATGGTTCACCTTTTCATGTTGAAACCATTGGATTCCAAAAGCCGGGCCCTGAAAAAGGGTATAAGAAGAGGAGAGTAAACAAACATGTGGCCCTTCCTCAAGAAATAAATTGCTTTATTTGGACTCTGTTGATTCTAGGTATGTCTTCGTTGACAAGGTAAAGTTGTAATAAATTGCAATTGCTCTTATGTTAGTCTTAGGTTTATCTATACCTCTCCCATAAATATCATTTGCAGCTTGCCATTGTTGTTCAACCTAGTCAACAATCATCACAATCCTGTTTCTTCTTCAGGTTCAGGTTTTATTTTCATTAATGCTTGAAAGCAAAATATTCGTACTGGGGAAATAAATCTGTTATATTTATGTGTCTTTTATTTGTTCCAGGTGGCTGCATCTCTAAATTCTTCATACTGTTATATATTGGATTCTGGTTCTACGGTCTTCACTTGGTCTGGAAGCTTTACCACCGCAGAGGACCAGGAGCTTGTGGACAGGCAGCTGGATGTTATCAAGGTTAGTTAAATGTCTTAATCTTTACACTGAAGAAGGCATACCATATCCTTTTGGCCACTGATTTTCATGAGAATAAAGGTAAAGATAGCTGCCAGGTTAATCTCTTTAATATAACAATATAGACATGGCTGGTTGGTAACTGGCTCAACGGTTTGAACCGTAACAAAACCGTGCTAAAAACAGGTCAGAATTGAAACCAATTGAACCGGAACCATAACCCAGACCCAGAAACTCTCCGGTTCAGTTTCAATTTTAAATATTTTCTTCATTTTTTTCAAAGTAATGGAAGAATTGATGGAGATGTTACACATACAATTAATGCTGGTTGATTAAAATGGAGAGGAGCATAAGGTATTCTTTGTGATAAAAAGACACCATTAAGGTTAAAAGGTAAATATTATAGAGCAGAAATTAGGCCTGCCATGTTTTATGGTTCTGAGTGTTGGGCAGTTAATCATCAACGTGTACAAAAGATGTCTGTGACAGAAATGAAGATGTTGAGATGGATGAGTGGTCATACAAGAAAAGACCATATATATAATGAGGTTATTAGAAACAAATTAGGAGTGACACCAATAGAGGATAAAATGAGAGAATATCGTTTAAGATGGTTTGGACATATAGAAAGAAAATCAAAAGAAGAACATATAAGAAGGTATGAAAGACTAAATTTGGAAAGTATTAAAAGAGCTAGAGGATGACTACAAAAGTGTTGGAAAGAAACAATAAAGAATGACCTAACTTATTATGAGTTAACTGCTAACATGGCATACGATAGGGATCTGTGGAAACAAAGAATCCATGTAGCCGACCCCGTCTAGTATGGGAAAAGGCTTAGTTGTTGTCTCCATTTTTTCCCACCACTTTATGGAACATGATATAATTACCTATCTAAGACCTAGGAACAACCATCATGCCAAACATTTCATATCAGGAAATCTAAAACTAAAAAATATTTAATAATCATATTAAAATAACTTAACATTGTCGTTGGATTTGGGTATTTTATAGGCGAGGATAGATTGGCATGTCAGGAACTTTAAAACCCACAAATATTTAATAGTGGCAATAAAATAACACAAACCCGTCATTTCATGTGTAAGATTAATCAATATCGATCAACTATTAATAATATTTTAAAAATAAAATACTTATTATTAATATAAAATTAATATAATAAATCAAATCAGATCTGAAACTATCTCTTAAACTAAAACCAAAACCGAAACCACTTCAAAACCGATACGGTTCTAGGTTCTAATGTTGTTAACGATACAAGGCTTTTTAAAAGTGGATGATTGTTGTGGTATGAGGTAATGTGCCTCTATAGAGTGTTAGAGATGCTGACAATACAAGCTTCAGCTGATTACACTCGTAGTCAACAATAAGCTAAGAACAGTTTCTTATGATCTATTCACACTGTCATGAACTTTAAGCATGTATGAATAATATTTCTTGTAGTCTTGGGAGAGAGATCTAATTTTCCTGGAAATTCTTCACAGCCAAATATCCAATCCAAGCCACAAAAGGAAGGTTCAGAGTCTGAACAGTTTTGGGACTTACTCGGTGGAAAAGTTGAATATCCTAGCCAAAAGATAGTGAATGAGTCTGAAAGTGATCCTCGTTTGTTTGCTTGCCATTTCTCAAAAGGTAAGATTTAAAAATCTGCAGATAGTTCATGTAATTATAGTCTCCTATTAATTGTTAACTCTTTTCATTATTTATTTCTGATAATGGACTCTTCATGGAACCATGGACGTTGTGTGTGCTGCATGCAGGAAATTTGAAGGTTCGTAAACAACTCCTTGCATATCTTCTATCCCATCAGCACTACAAAGAAATCGATTGCTGCATTTTTCGGTTCTTTAACAATATCTGGGCTGAGCCATCCAATCGTGTTTGTTAAATGAGATGTTTCTGATGCAGGTCACAGAAATTTTTAATTTCAACCAAGATGATTTGATGACAGAAGATGTCTTCATTTTGGACTGTCACTCTGACATCTTTGTCTGGGTTGGACAGCAAGTGGATGCAAGTACTAAATTGCAGGCCCTTAATATAGGAGAGGTACCGTTCTCGTTCCTGTATTTGTGTTAAGAAAACCGACGCATACTAGGGGTATCTCCTTTCAAAATGGTTTCTTCCCCAATGCTTAAATGATAATCATTTTCAGATATTTTCAACAGAAATTTCTAGAACAAGACTTTCTGGTGGAGAGGTTATCTCATGAGACTCCAATATTTGTTATCATGGAAGGCAATGAACCTTCCTTTTTCACACGTTTCTTCACATGGGATGCTGCGAAGTCTGTGGTAGGTCCGATGGCTCCTTAGCACTTGTTTTTGCTGCTCAGATATTTCGTGGTCTTTTTGACTTGATAGTAGGCCTTCCTGGATCATAGAAAATCTTAGAGAAACTTGTCTTGATGATGCTTTGCTTCCCTTACAGATGCATGGAAATTCATTCCAGAGGAAGCTTGCTAGTTTGAAGAATGGAGTGACACCACCTTTAGATGTATGTGATTCCCCCCGTTCCACTAAGTCTTTTGTTGGCTAGTTGCTTTTTGCAGATGACCAGCACCTTTTCCACACTTTTGCAATGTGTTTTTTTATTTATTCTGTATAAAAACATGAACTTCCAAACTCTGCACTGCGTGTGAAATTCCTTCATATGATGTGACATTAAATGCATAATAGTATTCCATGAGCAGAAACCAAAGAGGCGATCATCTGCATCATATGGAGGAAGGTCTAGTATTCCTGAAAAATCTCAGCGGTCAAGAAGTGTGACTTTCAGCCCAGAACGGGCTCGTGTGAGAGGCAGATCCCCTGCCTTTAATGCACTAGCAGCTACTTTTGAAAGTTCAAGTGCTAGGAATCTTTCGACTCCACCGCCTGTTGTGAGAAAACTTTATCCTAAATCAGTAACATTTGATCCTGTGAAGGCAACTCCCACCAGGTCTGCAGCAATTGCTGCACTTACTTCTACATTTGAGACAACAAAGGAAATTATCATTACTAAATCTTCTAAAGGTATGGCCTTTTGATGAAAAGACTATCGGGATTTTTGAAGAGGCTGGAATGTTCTGTTTTATGAACTTAAATGCTTCATGTATTTGATGAATAGCTTTAAGTCCTGTAATGCCACCGAAAATTGTTTCCGCCTCCAAAGAGATCACAGAAGGCCTTACCATACAGGAGGATGTAGCAGAAGGAGTAGAAGATGGGCTCCCTGTTTACCCTTATGAGCGCCTGAAAACAACCTCGTCAGACCCAGTTACCGAGATCGACATAACCAAAAGAGAGGTAACCAACCTCGTCAGACTCAGTTTCGCATCGGCAATGGTCAGATATTCGACATGGTTTGCTGATCATGTAATCGTTTTTTGCAGACATATTTGTCCAACGAAGAATTCAAGAAGATGTTTGGCATGTCAAAACAAGCATTCTATAAGCTGCCTAAGTGGAAGCAGGATAAACAGAAAACGGCGCTTCATCTGTTCTGATATCTGCTTCTGAAACCGATGCTTTTTTTGACAAGACCTGAACATTATACAGGATGGAAGAAACGTCACTCTAATGAAGTAAGGATTGCTACGAACCTATTCATCTATCATCCTTTCCTACTTACCTCTATTGATTGGATTGCCTTTAGAGTGCAAATGAGTTCGCGTGAAGAGGACAGATTGCTGCTGTTTTAGCCGGTTCTCTTCCAAAAGAGCATATTCAGGAAAAGAAAGGGTTGGGTTTCACTTTTTTGTAGTTTATTATGCATCCAACATTTTTGTTCGGCTTCTTAGTATTCTTCGCTTATTTGTTAGTCAGTTGCTTTCCCTTTGGACTTTGTATTTGTTTGTCAGTTGTTTCACATGAAGCAAAAGAGTGCGCAACAAAGCTGTAGGTTATACTGTGGTTTTAAAGGAAGATCATGTACAAAAGAATGTAATATTTGGCACTACAAGACTTCATTATTGAATGAGAATAAAATCTGTTACCTTTTTCTCCCTTTTGTAATCTATATGTCACAGGCTGCATGTGCGACACATGGGTGTGGCTGCAGGTGTGCTTGCGGGGCATGATAATATATGTGAAGAGTTTTATACATACATATAATCGATATCTCGTAAAACTAAAACTTAGTCTTCATCAGTTATTATTTACTAATACAGTAATAATCCGTTGATAGTTTATTAAGCATAGTTTCGACAAGAGCAAACTGTCTCTAAGGTCAATTTTTAGATATAAAAATTTAAACTACTGATGGGTCACATACAGAAAACTCAAGTTTCATGTATACAATGTCCAACACGTGTGCTCATCCCGTTAGAGGTGTCCTTTCAGACAGGTTCT